>PVJO010025058.1:0-23349 GCA_004026905.1 Hystrix cristata | reverse complement strand
CCATAATTTGTAAAACCGGCCCATTAGTTGTTATTTGCTCATGGACCTATACACCATGTGGTTATGACACAATGGTTTTTCCCCATTCATTCCTAAGTCCATCTCAATTTAGCAAAGGGGAAAATGGGGAAAAACCAGTTTGGTGTAAGGATGATTCCAAAGCAATGGATCTCAATTGTCTTGTGAGGTTTTAGCTGTTTCCTCTGTAAAGAATACCAGGTATGGGGTGTGTGGTAGACCTAATATGGTCAACCTGAGCCAGAATGCCCAGCTGGACTGAGTTGATGTGATGCTGGGCATACGAGATCCACCTGAGGGTTGTTGCTGAGGCAACATAAGGCAGAGTGGGAGCCGTAGCTAGTGGGCGGGCTGTTTCCCAGGAGAAGCTCTGCTGCAGCTGGTTCTTCCGGAGGGGGCTCAGCTGTCCTCGTCAAGGAAGGAGCTCGGCTGTCCTCGTCAAGGAAGGAGCTCAGGGTCTTGCTGTCGTTGAGGATGGCTGCTGTTGCTTGGGAGGAGCTCTGGTTGTCATCTCTGCTGCAAGCATTGTATCCTGGCCCCAGCCATCATGTGCAGACACGGACCTACACGGGACAGAGCTGTGGGCTCCCAGCCCTCAATTGGATCTTTTGGGTCTTCAGTGCCTGGATGGACATTCGGCACCTTCTGCATTTGGCTTCCGGGTGAATACTGTAAATGTCCCCTATTAAATCTGCTCTCATAAGACCATTGGTTCTAGCAAAACTAACCAACACAGGGTGTATGGAAATGTATGATGAAAATGACCCATGAGGACTACAGCCTGTAGGCTTCAGGCCTGAGATTAACTGCAGGAACTGAAGGGATATCCTTAGTGGGAGGGACCAGGGATGACAGCCACATGCCATGGGAGCCAATGAAGGCAGAAGGCCACAAAACCACAGCTGCAGAGAAAAACCTAAGAGTGGAGCAGCAGCCTGGAATTTAGACTTAAAACAGTGTCCATCCGCTGATGTCTGAGTGCAGATTTCCTTTTACAAAGGGAAGTCACGAGGCACGAAGTAAGTCTCATTGTGCTGCCTAGAAACTTCCTACAAACCTACTTGCTGTTCTCTTGGCTTGTTTCAGTTCTTCTTCCTGGCATGACATATTCAAGAATGACCAAAATAGTGATGTCAAATGTACAGGAAAGAGAACGTGGTTCTGCATCCACATAATAAGGAGGGAACATGCTGGGCTGCAGTGGGGCGGACTCGTGGCTCTCACCCAGGGAGACAGCAGTTTTCATTCTTCTTTCCAGTCTTTTCCTAGCCATCGGGATGAACCAACCACCCCTCGGATCCCAGCCCAGCTGGGAACCCCTCAACCCAGCAGCCTGTGTGCCCAACCCAAACACACGCTCAGGAGGGTGCTGGCATCGGCCCAGCCCTTGAGGTTCTCGTCCAATATTTTCTTCCAGTTTCTCTTTCTCCCAGCTATGGCTCTGCACAATCTTGTCAAGAATATTTAACATCATAGAGGCACAGACTTATTCAAATTTGCTCTGTGATTTTAAAGACTGAAAAGCTCAAACCCTGAATATTCATGGCGCTCTCTCAACTTATCATTGTGAGAATAAATTTTTGATTCTATTTTCACAACTTTATTGACTTCTGCATTAGAATAGTTGTAGAAGTTCAGAATACTAACATTAGTCAAAAGGAACAATTTTTTCCTTTGCCCCTATGTGCAAGAGGACTGTTTCTTTGTTAAATACATCTCTATCCATATTCTTTATTTCTGGAATTTTCTGTGATGTTTCTCCACCTGATATATGTGAGAAAATAACTATGAATAGCCTATTAAATGTTGCAAGCCTAACAGTTCAGGAAGAGCTGATTAAACACTAGATTTAGATTAGTGATATTGAGGAAAACATGATACATGATTGCTAATTTTATGCACATTTTTAGTACTATGAAATAAATCTGACAACTCTCCCAGAAATTCTATTACACAAACCATAGTCCAAGGTCTGGTTCCTCTGTCTAAAATGGCAAAATTCCCAGTCTAGGACAAAAATTTACTAGTACTAGCATAGTTATAAGACATAACCTTTGGATAGTTAGAATAAGAACTATAAATTATTTAAGAAATCATGTCCATTCAAAGTATTCCCTCTGGAACTATTTACCTTCAAACCTCATCAGATAATAGTACTTGGCAGCTATTTTTCGTTTCGGAACTCAGAAACCCTAGGACTTTTCAACATTAATAAAAATGTGGCTGATTTACATGACACCACATCTGTGTGAAGAACAAGACACTCAGCCTCATGCAGCTGTCTCTAAATATCCAGATGCTTGGGAACGATTGCCGGTGTGTCCTGCATGTGGAAAGTTCTGAGTGGCACTGAAGGGGCAGCAATGTGCTACATGGGGGAGGGAAAGACACTGATTTCATTAGCAAAATAAAGTGGATTAACCCAGTGCATGGGAGAGGGCATGTCCAGAGTGATGAGGGAAATAAATAGGAGAAAAGAAGATGGTAGAACTGTAGTATGGCTCATATTCTTACAACCATAATAAAAGAATTTTAAAAAGTAAAATAAAAACTTCAGTAACTGCTGCCTTGTCCCTGTTCCCAAGGTTGATATTAAAATAATTCAACAACCCGTACAAATACATAAATCAATCATTAAAATTTTTTTCCAAATACATATATATGCCCAGACACATACTGTTACGACTTGTATCTAGATGCTACCCCAAAGTCTCATGTGCTCATAGGTGAGGCTTTTCAGAAGTGTTTGGGTCTAGGGTGTGTGATTAAAGATTAAGGGTGAGTGATAACCCAATTAGTCCACTGAATGGTTAGCACCATTCTCAGTTGGATAATGGGAAGGCCCACCCTAGGTGTGGGTGGTACCAACAGATCGACTTGCAGCCTGGATGGGATAAAAAGAAGGAAGGCTGGCTGGTGGCTGCTTCCTGCCTGCCCTGCTATGGACTGTTTCCCCTCCACCATACCGCCTTGCTTGGAGTCAGGTGACTATAAACTGAAACCTTTTCAGACTATGAGCCAAAATAAACCTCTCCTCCTCTAACTTATGGGTGTTGGGTATTTTGTTCCAGCAATGGGAAAAGTAACTAAGACATGCATATGTGGAAAATAAAACTGCTTGGCAAGTTCCTGATGTTACATCACATACCAATCACCAAAGTATCCCCATATTTATGATTTTAGAAACTGCTAGTATTATCTTTCATGTGGTGCCAATGTCCCAAGAGCAATGATGTCCCCAGTTGAGCCAGGATTTGTCCTCATGCACTTTAGCGACCTCTCCTAAACTGGCAAGTAGGGAAAAGAGTGGGTGGAAAGAGCCAGGCAGGAACTCAGTGTAGGAGGGGAGGGTTCCTGAGGGTTGACCAGCCATCCTGCTCAGGAGCTGGAGCACCACCCACACCTGGAGGAACAGCCCAGGCCTGACCTGCAACACCAGGACTCTAGGTCTGGGTAGCCTCAAGGATGCTCAGGCTAAAGTACCTGCAGCTTAGCCATTTGTTCTTGGCACACTTGACTTTCAGACCCTGATTCTGGGACAGAAAAACATCCCACCCAAGGACAACCTTGGCCAGGGTTTGGCTTTGAAGCACAACATTTAAGGCTGTAAGATATGAAGAAAAGTCTTTACATAAATGGTGCAATTATAAGGTAGGAGTTAATAAAACATTTAAAAATAGTAGCAGAAATATATTACATATTTATATTTCTGTGAGCCTTCCACTCAGTCGCAAAGCCAGCACAGTCTTACAGTCTTCTGCCTTCCTGAACTGTGTAAGTGCTCACAAGTCTTTGTCCTCACTTGGAAAGTGTATATATTTTGAATACTTGCACATATCCTGTCTGTATTGTCCCATCAATAATTTCCATCCCTCTGATTTGCACCTATAAGAGCAACTCCCTTGCTTCTGCTAACCTGAAAAATGCATGAAGTCTCTGACCACGGACACTTGATTATTCAAAGACTCTATATCCTTCTCCTATCTGTTGGAAACTTACTTCTACTGCAGTTTAGGAAGGGTTCAAGTGTTTTATATTTGTAGGTATATGGAAGCACATTATTCAAGAAATATGCTGACTTTGTTTTAATGGAAATATACTCAGTTTTAGGGGATAATTTAAATATGAAATCCCCCCCAAAACTCATGTACTTGGAGCTTGGTCTCCAATGCAGCAATGTTCAGAGGTGAGGCTTAGAGAGGTGACTGAGTCATGAGGATGCTAACCTCAACAGTCAGTCAATCCACCTATGACTTCACAGCTGAATGGGTATTCAGGAGGTATGGCCCAACTGGAGGTAGCAGGTCCCTGGGGTATGCCTTTGAAGAATACATCCTGTCCCCAGCCTCTTTTTTTCTCTCTGGCTGTTTCCCTTTTATTCTGCTTCCTGGTCTCCATGAGGTGAGCAACTTTGCTCTACCATACCCTTCTGTCATGAGGTTCTCCTCCCTCCATTCGCCATCAACTAGACCCTTCAAAACCACAAATATCTCCTCCTTTAAGTATTCTCAGGTGTGCACTCAGTACCACAGAACGACTACGTACACAACTCTGTTTGGTTTAAATCAAACACCGCAAAACCAGCCCTCTGCTAGTGATTACGCTGCAGATGCCATGGGAGCCCATCAGGGCCAATGAGCTGAAAGCAAACTCTGCTGGGGCTGTGAGAAAGGTGCCCCCTTATGCAGGCCAGGCCAAGAGGAGCGAGCCCTCGTGCTGCTGGCCCCCAAGTGCTTATCTGATGGCTAGCCCCTAGATCCTATGATCTCATAGTTGGTGCCATTCTTTCCTTAGGAGAAAGGTACAGCAGACAAAGAAGGCACAAGATAGATTGCTGTACTTTTATTTATAAGAGTTTGACTTTGAGCTTTGAAAGCCTAAACTCTATATCGTTCTCAGTATCTAGTTAATGACATGAACAGATGCCAAGTACTGTAATCATTCAGAACCAGTTTTTCCATCCACAGATGGAATGAGGAGCAGAGAGGCTGTCCACGGCCTTGAGAAGAGAGAGGCTCTATCACAGAAGCCTCATTTGATGCAAAGAGACACAACATAAACCACACATGTGTGTGTGCTTAGCTGAGCTCAGGGAGCCCATGCCTGTGTACAGCCAAGGGCTAACCCAGCCATCTCAGGGTGTCCAAACTCCTGACATTCTAAAGAAGGAATCCACTCTCACAGACACCTCAGCCCTCGGAATGTCCCACCTGATGAGAATCTTTCTGTACATGAAACAAGTTGCTCAGCTAAGTTTATCCTCACGGCAAAACTCAACTGTTCATCTGGGATCGTGGACTGTGCTGTGTCAGGTTCATTCCATGAACTGAAGACTAAGTAGCTAAGGTCACTGATGAGCACTCCTCACCTATGTGACCAACCCCAGAAAGAATCGTGGACACCAAGGCTTGAGTGAGCTTGGACGAGCATCTCTGGTTGACAGCGGAGTTGTGCGCTGCACAATGACACTGCAGTCCATGACACTGCTGCATAAAAGATGGCAGGTCCATACGATTATATCACCCGGTGATGTCATACTCATAGTTTCCATAAGGACACTCTATTGTGTTCACACAGTGATGAGTACCCTGTCCATGCATTTTGCAGAATGTGGCCCCGCTGTGAGGTGGTACACAGCAGCTGTAGTTTGTGTGTGTGGCCATGGGCTGCTGCCGGGAGGACTGAGCCCCGACTCTAACTCCACAGCAGAGCAGTAGAAGCTTGCTCCCCTTCTCTCCTGGTTTCCTCCTTGTGCACCTTGCCATTTGTTGATTTGAATCTGTATCCTTTCACTGAAATAAATACATTCTAAAAAAGCAACGGGTTTTTAGAGGTCACGAGTCCTCCCAGCAAACCATCAAGCTTGGGATGATCCTGTGAATCCCCAACTTTCCTCCATGGGTTCCTGCTCTAGCGTGGATTTTAAAGGCCCCTGCCCCCAACAGCCTATGTGTTAAAGCTCTGCACCCTGGCTGTGTCCTAGAGGCTGGAAGGCTTTCAGGAGGTGGGACTTAGGGGAGGCCATTGGGGGTTCACACATGAAGGGGACAGGGGGACGCTGGCCCTCTCCTTTTTCTCCCTTTTACTTCCCACCTGTGACATGGGCAGTTTTGCCGTGCCACATGCTTCCACCATGTTCTATGCCACCACAACCCTGAAGGCAATGGGGTCGTCGGACTCCAAGTCTCCCCCTCTGTTCTTTGCAAGCTGACTTCCTCAGATGTCTGTTCTACTGACACAAAGCTGATCAACAGTGCTGCCCTTGGCAGCACAGTCTAGGAGCAGAAAAGAGAGGATGGCTGGTTGCAGGGTCCAGGCAGAGGGGCCCGAGACAGCCTGACAGAGCCCGTGACTACTCCCTGCTACTAATCATGGGCACCTCATGAGGGGCCCAGAGACTGTCCAAAGAGTATGCACTGAGAGGCCCTAGACCAAAGCTGGGACCCCAAGAAGCCAACAGGCAAAGATGCTGTGGTGGATGCTGATGTGGACCTCGGTTTGACGGTAGTAAGGTAGGAAAGACCATGAACCCTCTGCTTGGTCTCCTCTAACACCTCAGACCCAGATCCATCCCCAGATACAGGGTGGAGGAGACCCTGAATTCACAGAACAATCCCTGAGGTGACTTCAGCACCATGAACTAGTGACAAAAGATTCCGATAGGGGAGGTAGGGAATGGCAAAGCTGGCTGGGAAAATAAGCTGGACCTGCCTGTTATGAGACCCCAGGACAGTGCTAAATACTTTCCAGGACCCAGTATGCGGAACTTCTCTTGGGTCTCACGAGATCAGGAGCGCACAAAGACGCAGGCCCATGAAGAGCCCACTATCGTGAGTCTCCACAACAGCCCATACTGTGTCTCCCAGGCCCAGCGTGTACTTTTATTTTTGCTCTTTTTATCCTTTTTGCTCTTGTTTGGCTCACATTTGCTCTACAGAGCCAGTTTTTCTCTTACTCCTTCACCTCCTCACTTTTCAAATAAACCTTCAGCACCATTTTTGGCTTGTCTTGTTCAATTCTTTCTTCAAAGCAAGAAGGACTTGGAACACTTCTAATTGGTGAACCATTTCTAAAGGAATCATGTGACAACAATTCCACAATCTGGTGTAATGAGGTGGATGGTACCAATGACAGTCAGCAATATTAAAAAAAAAATGCCACTTCTAACACATACTGGGTTTGTGACTTAAGATTCATATCTGTTACACACATGAAAAATGTTAAATTTTTTACCCAATTCCTTGCACAATGTTGCTGAATAGGATATATTTATTTTTTTCTTTTCCTCACAAGTCGTATTAACTAGCATAGGAATGAACACCAAAAATGTTTGGGAACCCAACAGAGCTGGCTTTCTGGGTTGAACTGGGAGGCGCAGCCCCACCCTCCAGTGTGGGTGCAAGCTGGACAGCCATGTTTTCTGGGCATCATTTTGATCACAGCATGTGGGACAGGCTACGGGAAGCAAGACACTCACTCCACTTCAGTTGTTCATTGTATTAGTTTCTTTTTGCAGTTATAAAAAGCTATGACACATTTGGCAGCTTAAAACAATACCAATGTACCATCTTACAGCTTTACAGATCAGAATCCTAACTGGGTCTCCCTGGACCACCCAAGGTACAGTCAGGACCGTGGGGACAGTCTCTCTTATCTCAGCAGTCTCTGGAGACTACCCACCCCCAGATCACAGCCCTGTCCTCCTTCCAGCAAGGCAGGGCCAGCTCCGTGGGGCTCACTGAATTTCCTGACATCTCACCAGTCTGAGTACGACTTATAAGGCCCACCCAGACAACTCAGCACAGGTGCCCCATCCTGGGACCCTGAATTACATCTCCAAAATAGACTTACAAGTTCCAGAGGTTAGAAGGTGGCTATTTTGGGGGTCCACTGTTCTGCTCCCCATGCTCACTCAGTACCCAATTCAGGGCCGGGGTTAAGGAGACACCCATGCAGGGCAGGAATCCACTCTTCTGCCTCTCCAGGCAAGGAGACAAACAGGGACAAGCTGATTACAGGAGGTACTTACTGGTTTAAGCCAATTTGGGGGGGCACCAGCGGGAGAGAAGACCCCGAGCAGCTCGCCATCCAAGCCAACCGCACTCATCGCTCCTATTTGTACCCAGCCAGACCCTGACCCTTATCGGACAATACCGCACTCTTGTTTTTCCTCTAAGGAATCTAAATCATCACATTTCTGTTTGTCTACTTCTGCCATCATAAAATACTTCAGGTTGCATAATTTATAAATAATAGAAATTTGTTTCTCACAGTTCTGAAGGGCTGTAAAGTCCGAGACCCAGGCCCTGACAGATGCAGCATCTGCTGAGGTCCCTCCCCCTGCTTCCGAGGTGGTGCTCTGTGGCTGCGCCCTCGTGGGTTCTGCACGCTCTCTTGCCAGCGTGCTGGCGCATGTGTGGCCAGTCGCCTCCTCAGAGGGCCACCTCCTCCTTCATTGCACTGTGTGTCAGAGGCCAGCAGAGGTGCATAGAGGACCACAGCAAATCTCACTTCATTTTGACCTTCCTACCCTTTTAAAGGCTACATTATTTTCAGAGTTTCTACTTTATTTTCACATTCAAATGCTAACATTCTCCAGATTCCGCCCCAGTCCCTTCAAAACCCGAACACGAAAGACAGCCAGGAGCCTCTTCTTGCACACCTGCTGGCCACACCCCGCAGCACACGAGCTCTGGTCACTCACTCTTTCTGGAACACAGTGTGTGTCGGATTCCTCACCTGGTCTCTGGCTGACAAGGAAAAGCTGAAGTGCACGTTTAGGCGCTTCCTACAGAAAGTAGCTACTGCAACAGCTCACTGTGTCTTTTCTCCTTTAACAGAACAATACAGATGGATTCTCTGCCATCACCACCTCAAAGTTTCCACACCACTTTTGTAGTGGCTTCCACTTCAAGACAGAAAGTGTCAATAACATTCTGTTCCTTCCTAGCTGTCTGTGATGCTGGCGATGTAAAGGTATGCATGTGATTACCTATGACACAAGGGCAAAGGCGAGCTACCCTTTCAGGCCAGCGTCCAGGAAAGCCAGGAGTAGAAACCAACAGAATCGCCTCAGGTCAATTTATGTAGGGGTGCAATGGCACCATGTACCTTGTGTTATCTTGTTTTACTTAACACAGATCAAATTTGAAAGACCGGCGTGGTGGCACACACCTGTAATTCCACCACTGGGGAGGTGGAGGCAGGAGGATTGCACAAGTCCAAGGCCAGCCTGAGCTACACATTGAGACCTTGTTCCAAAAACAAACAAACAAACAAAAACAACAAAATTGAGAATGTATTCACTTGTCCCTTGGAAAAAAATTACTAGTGCCCACCACATGTGAAGCACTGTTTTACATCAGACCATTAATGCTAGTATGGGATCCCAATCGTGGCATGTTTAGAAAATAGATGCAAAAAAATCTGTGCTTGATAGAGATTTTTAAAATCCTTTCATCTATTTCAAGAAAGTTGTGCATATTTGAGAGCCTGAGTGACCGGGTGCAATGGTGAGGTGGTACATGTGCTACCCACACTTTGACCATGGGCAGATGTGTTTCTGGACATTAATGGAGTTGAGGAAGGTGAGTGTAGCCTGATCCTCAGTGAGGTGCAGCCTACAGAGTCACGAGCAGTCTCAGCCCTGCTGTTCTTCCTAATCTGGCATCTCCAGAGGTCCCTTTTCAGCTGACACAAGGAATACATCAATAATTAGCCCTTAAGATGTGATTCTCTGTTGGTCTAATTATCCAGGCCATTTTCACAGGCAATAAAAGCAAATAAACCAGGATTCTGCTCCTTTTAAAGTACAAAAGGAGTTAAAAGCAACATCAGGGAGCTAGTTCAAGTGCAAGAAAGAGTGGAATGGACTCAGGCTAGAGTTTTATGTCCAGCTGACAACAGGAGAGGGCGAGGCTGCGTCCCTGGGGACTCAGCCCAAAGCACTGCAGCACTATTCTCCGAGTGACACTGACATGAAGGAAGTGGCCAGGTGCCTGTCCCAGGTCAGCGTGCTGAGGCCACGCTGTCTTCTACTCGGGTACAGAGTAGAAGGAAGACTGACAAATAACAATAGGCAAGTCTTCCAGGTTAGGAGGTGAACACCTAGAATTTTCTCTGAATCCTTTCTGAGCCTTGAATTGTGAATGATTATCTATTTACAAAAGTCAATCAAATAAAAACCAGGGGCAGCAACATCCATGTCAGAAGATGGTACCTCACGGAAGCGAATTAAGTGACATTTTCTTTAGGCATCCTTTAAGCAAGATGGGCTGTTAATACGGCGAAGGTTAACATCTGTGTGCCAGGCACAGGAGTCCAGGAATGCCCACCAAGAGCAGAGGCTCAGGGGCTCTCTTGCTAGGAGCTGTCACAAAAGAAGCCTCCACCAGGAATGCCCCATTGGGGTGGAGAGGAGTCGGCTTGTTTTGGGACTGTGTCAGGATGAAGCCACTCACAGCAGAAGAAAACACAACAAAGATTGCAAGAATGTCACTACCTGCCTGGTCTACAAAATTAACATTTAATTTCTGAAGCTCAGACCTGTGAAGACGCTGACCTTCTCAATTTTGTCAGGCCCTCTGGACTGACGTGCCCTCAGACCACTTCAGCCATGACCTGAAAATTAATTAATACATGGTTTGCACTGGCACTGCAGCTGCTGTGTGTGTAAAAAGCACACAGCACTTGAGTCAAACTGACACTCTCACAGGTCACCCCGCGCTGAGCCTGGATCTCTCCTCCAGTCCTTACCACCACGGAGCATCGTGGGAATTTACAAGACTCTTCATATTCATGAAGCTTAATTATAGCAAAATTGCCAATCTGTAAAATACAGCTGCATTTGAATACTTCTTTCAAGTCTGAAACATGAACAAGGAGATGACAGTCCCCTCGAGACACTCGCAGTTTGCACAGGGAGGGAGGGAAGGAGGATAAAACAGATCAAGAGGTGCTTTATTTACTCAGAAAAATGCTGTGCCAATCACACACAGGGTCTTATTATGCGCTTGTAATAAACGATAGCACTCAAGTTGGCGAAAAAAAGAATCAAAGTCACAAATTTAAGACAGTAGTCCTAAAGATAACACAGATTTTAGCTGCTGAGATGTGTCTGTAGGGGTTGCACAGGCTACAAGCACATCCCACCTGCCCCACCACAATCAGACCAGGCTCTGTCTGAGGGGACCAGTGATAAGCGACTTGGAGAGTGGGGAAGCAGCCAGGAGTACCTGGGGTGTCGGTGCTTCAGCAACAAGGGGACGGGGTGATTAGGCTCTGTGGTCATGCCTTCCAGGATCCAAACTACATATGTGCTTCTAACTCTCTGATAAAAACAGAGGCAATCAAGACCTGGCATGGTTATGGTTTCCTAGCAAAGAATAAGCTCACTCCTTGTGCATTCTTCTCTGCCTCCTTCCAGAAAGAATCTCTGTGTGCCATGCACAGTCCAGTGTCCAGGCACAATCCCTAATTCATGGCACTTCCTGTCTGCAGCCACTCAATGCTCAGATGAAACCACATTCCCCACTGACCTCTTTCTATCTGTGTCTAGTTTCCACAGTTAGGCTGTAACTCCCAGGGCGTGGCCTCATGTTCCTCACATGGTCACCCATGGCTGAGAGCGAGCAGCCCTCAGTGACATGGAAAGCTAAAGCTGATGACAGGGCCTGATGATATTTTCAGATAAGTCTGCCACATAACTTACATGTAAGCATGAACAAATGCATTTTCGAATTTTAAAAAGTTAGATGTGAAGAGACCCACTGCTTAAAAGACAGTGCCAAAGCCAAGTGCGAAGTAAGAGCAGCTGTCATTCCCAGAGTGCTAGTTATGTGCTGGGGCCTTCGCAGCACCTTTCCCTAACAGGGGTGCGATTATCATAGGAGCTGAAGCCCCCAAAGTCTCAGGGATCAAGGTCACACAATCAAAGAGCAGCAGAAAGAGAAACTGGTCATGGTTCTGTTTAACAGGAAAACCAGAGTCCTTAAGGACATACAGAGCCGCCTCTGTCCAGATCCTAAAGAAACAACCAAGAGGGAAGGAAGGAAGGCAGGTAGGCAGGAGTTAAGGGAGGAATGTGGTTCAGGGCTGAATAGAGGGGAGGAAGACACAGCCTGGCCTGCAAGCACATGGATTTAACTACAGCAGCAACAATAAGACACATCTTTGGTCCCTGATCTGCAATTCCAAATTTCAAAGATGCATCCAAAATGATAACTTGTTATCAAGACTCACCTGCTGGCAGGTCCTGGTGCAAAGCACCAAGGGTCTCTCTTTGGTCCTGTCCCTGCTACGAACACAAGCCCAAGTTCTGCTGCAGGCACACTTAGCATCACTGCCAGTGTGCCCGTTTTCCACGCATGGTAGGGCAAGGAAAATGCACAGAATCTGCAGACAGACACAGGTCTGACTGGACCCGAATAACCCTGCCATGCGCATGGCTCCCACAATTTGGAGATGGACGGAGACCACATAGTGTCCGCTGACAGAGGCCCAGTGGCATCATTAAATGCCCTTGAACCAGAGCAACTAGAAAACAACTTGCGGTCAAAACCAAGAAAGAGTAACAGAAACTTAGGAGAAACAAAAGCTGTATTTCAATAAACAAAGAACAAAGCCACCACCTCTATTCCAAGGAGAACCCAGGCATGCATCACATTGGCCTCTGAGACACCCTCTCTGCTCTCCAGGCTAAATCGCTGTGCACCTGCCACAGGGGTGCTGGATGTGCAGGGACTTTCTCTGGTTATTGATGTACACACAAGTGTGTGCTGTGCATGGTGTGAGTGTGCATGTGTATTCACAAATTTGCATGTGGTGAATGTGCAGTGTGTGTGTGTGCAAGTGTATGTGCCCTACAGGCAGGAGTGTCCAGGCCAGGCTGCTCACCAACACAATGGGTACAGGCCAGGACTATACCATATGGCACTGTTCACACCCCTTACACTCTCATCCTGCCTGATAATATCCATTTAGTTCTTGCTTGTCACTTGCAATCAAGAGTCCTGACTAATGTATTGTCCCAACTCTAAACTCACTTTATTGCTGAAGAATAAATCAAATGCAATGCTTTTGAGTTGCAAGATTATAACAAGCTTGTCTCTAAATATTGATGTTTATACACTAAAATATATGTCTATGTCACTAGTGCCATTGTTGGAGCCCTACCCCATGGTCTCATCTAATCCAAATTATCCCCCAAATACCAAAGTCAGCTTCAATGCCAACCCAATGTGAATTTTGGTGGAGACCCTCCCGCCCCAGCAGCAGGGTAAGTGAGGAGGTAAGTGGGGACTCTCTCCTACACTCCATCGCAGTACTTGCCCTGTTTGTGCAGATCTGATCACTGTCTGTGTACTGTCATCGAGACTTGTGGGAGTTTGCTTCCCTACATCATCATTAGAAACTCAAGAAGCAGCTTCCCACCCTGTTTCCCCAGGGATGATGTGTAAATTCTCAGCTTAGCCTGCAGTCACATTGGCTGGGTTGTAGTCCTTGTGCTGGCAGCCCATTCAACTCACTTGGACAGCTTTTCAAAATGTGCATGCTGGGGGAACCAAACCAGACCAATTAAGGCGACTTCTAGGGTCAGGGCCTGTGCAGAATCCACCCACAGCCATGCCACTCAGTACAACCTTGCACCATGGGCTCTGCAGTACTGGGGGGGGGGGGCAGGATAGAAATGCAGAGTCCCAGGCCCTGGCCCATGCTGTCGGATCAGAATCTGCTGAGTCTCAAGTGATTCACAAGTGCACATTGGTTTAAGGAGCACTGTTCCGTGAGATTGGAAGACAATCTATCGAATCAGCAGATTACATGAAAGGAGCTCAGGAGGTAACATTTCAGAAAGGAAGGACTGTAAGTGGCTTGCCTGTAAGATACAGATGGCTCCAGACCACCCAGCAATGCCAAAGGACCCCGCTTTCTCTCTCCAGACCAAGCCTGCCAAAACACAGTGATTGGGAACAAATACTGCACAAAAACTGGGGCTAAAATGAGGCCAAGTGGTAAGAGAGAACAGGAAGAAGCTCAGGAAGAAGAAAGGTGGCCCCCAGCACTGTGCACACACATACCAGATTACTAAATCCTTGGATGCAGATGATGTACAGCTAGTCATCGCATGATTTACCGTCCTGGACTGGGATGGTTCTGTGACTCCTGTGATTTGAGACCCTGGACAAACCTCTCCACTGTTCTGTTGTTCCTGTTTCATCTCTGCTTTCTGCTTAAATGACTCACTCTGAAAGAAAGAAGAACTCTTAGCAACCTAGAAGAGATTGCTGGTAAATAACACTGTGATAAACAGACAGCGGAAGCTCCCTAGGTCTAAAGAGTGCCGTGTGATTCCTCCAATCTTTCCTGCACCTGAAGAGTAATTAGCACATTCGTAGCCCCAACACGCACTCACTGAGTTCACAGGCCTCTGCTCCAGAAACGAACGCTGCGACCTGGCCATCTGCCGCAGACCTGCGGCCTGGTGAGTCTCACTCAACCAGGGCAGCACTGAAGGATCCAAAGGCTGGTAAAATCACCATCATAGTTTTTCCCCAAATGCTGTTATCATTTTTAACTCTACAGCTGACTGGTCTTTCATTTTCTAAGTGCTGACTTTAAAAACATAAGCCTATAATAAAAGTGAGCCAAATTTAATACCATCAACTACATTTTTTTAAAAAGTACTAGGATAGAATAATTCTTATGGCAATTTTTGAGGATGTAGGTAAAATACAATGCTACAATTAAGACTACTGAAGATTATCTAGATCTTTGGGAACAAAAGCAGTTTCCTTGTGAAGTAATTACTTAAAGAGAAAAGATGCAAGCATTTTTTAAAAAATTCAACTATAGTAAAATAAACATGATATGAACCTTTCTGTTTTAGCCATTCTTGGAATACAGTTCAGAAATGTTATGTACGTTCATATGTTAGGAAATCATCATCAGAGGCCATCTTCAGATACTCTTAATCTTGCAGAACAAAAACCATATACCTATCAAACACCTCCCCTTTTCCTTCCTCCCCAGGAGCCTGGCAAATCCACTGTCTATTGCTCTGAATGTGACAACTCTGGGGCCTTCCTGTATCTGTGTGGCCGTCATATTGCAATCAGCATGATGTCCTAAGGTTCACCTATGCTGCGGCAGGAATCAGAACATTTATCCTTTTCAAAGCTGAACAGTATTCCATCGCTTGTCTGTACTACATTCCCCGTATTCACTCATCTCTACAGGGACATCTGTGTTGTTTCCACTTTTTTGCTTTTCTGAAGAAAGCTCTTGTGAACATGGGTATGCAAGTATCTCCTGAATAATTTATTTTAAAAATGAGTTTCTCTGTTTTTTTTGCACAGGGTGACTCGGCATTCCTACTTAAAGCACAATCAACTGGAACACACAGGGGACAGGCAGAACTTCTTTTTCCTGTAACTTGTACAAGAGAAGGAACCTTCGGCTTCATCAGGCAGTATTGGAATTCGCTTATGAGACAGGGGATTCCACCCCAAAGGCAGGTGCTCAGAAGGACTGAAGAGCAGTGTTGGCACACGGAAGCGGAAGCAAGCTAGACAGCCCACAGCTCACAGCTGAGCCCTGATGAGCACCAAGAGCACAGGAAGTTGCCATGTCTTTGACTGTGATCACTTTCTCGAAAAGATACAAAAGTTCATTTTTCTCACTGCATGATTTTAGGAGAAAATGTGTGATCTGCCCTAACTGTAAAACTCAGAAGAGATTTAGAGAATTTCTTCTAAAGAAGAAAAGGTTGAAGTATAAGCCTGGAAAAAAAAATCTCTTCACACAATAAAACGAACAAAGAAAGGGATGAATGGGCAAAAGAGATAAATAGTTTAAACCTAGAAAGAAGAATTTGACTACTTGGAAGCACTTCAGAAATTGAGCACTGACCAAAAGGAGAACATTAAGACGGCGATTCTCAGAAACCATGCTCAGATCTGAGAGCAGAACGGTGCTATCAGTCATCTACGGCATTAGAGGGAAGCATCCTTCGGGGGGGGGGGTGGCTTAAACCACAGGAAGTTGTTTTTACCATCCCAGAAACCAGCAGCCCAAGCTCAAGTCTCCAGTCAGTTTGGCTCCTGGTGAGGGCTCCCTGGTAGACTGCCAGTCAGCTGCCTCCTCTTGCACCCTGACTTGACAAAGAGAAGCAGCTCTGTTGGGGCTCTTCCTGCTCTTAGAGGGACACCAGTCTTGCTGGATTGGGGTTCCCCTGTGTGACCTCACCTGACCTGAATTCCCCCACCTTCAATACAGTCATATCTGGAGGGGCACAATTCAGTCCAGAGCACAAGCTCTGGATGGTGTGTGTTTGTGTGTGTGTGTGTTGCACGCCAGGGAACAAATGGAGATTGAACTCAGGGCCTTGTGCTTGCTAGGCAAGCACTCTACCATGGAGCTAAATCTCCGACCCTTCTGGATGTTTTAAAACTTAGATGAAATCAATGTAGCAAAACTCTAGTGCCTACTAAGGGCTATAAGATGGCAGCCACCAACGACCATTTCCAGAGTTTACCAAGTGGAGTAGCTGGGAATGGGGGTCCACAGCTCCCTTTATTTTGCCTAACCTGAAACAGACCAGTAAGAATGGGGCAAAACTAGGGATGACACCGAGTAAGAGTAAGATGAAGCCCAATGTGAAACCAAAACAAAACAAAGCAAAACAAAAATAGCTTGAACAAAGGTAGGAAGCTGGACTAGCACATTCCATGAAAATACCCAGAGAAGTCTTCTGTCTATTAAAAGTGTGACTATGGACTAAGTAAGTTCCTTCATCCAGAAACTTGGGTCTCCCTTGACTGTCTCCCTCTGACCTTAAAACCCTCCAACAGCTAGGACATCAAAGGCTCCCACACATCCCCAGATCAGTACTCTTTCTCTCTCCTGTGTCCTGTCTCCTAACCCCTTGCCCCATGATGCATTTATTCCTTAGTCCCCCAGCTTCTCCACACTGCACCAAGGTCACATGGACCCAAGCCTAGACTCAATAGTCGGCCATTATCAGTACACTGCTTCACTCAGGGGGCAGGAAAGGTCCTTCCTACTTCGGCATTGCCCTTCCAAGCTTGCCCCATGTAGAAGTCTTGGCACCAACCTCAGTTACTCTCTGCTGAAGCCTCACACATGGCTGGTGCCCTCTCTGCCATCCTCTGCTGTCCACTCCACACTGGGGCCATTGCAGAGGTGGTCATGATGGGGCTTTTTTTTTTTTTTTACCATAATAGGGATAAAAAGGATAACCAAAAAGGTACGAAGTAGAATTAGAAGCCAGTAAAACTCTGGTGTGTCTACAGAGTTTATAAAATATGATTTTTAGATTCATTCTACCTATACTTTGTGTTTTGCTTCATGAAACATTTAATCCGTATACAGTCCTTAATCATTGAGCCTGTTGTTTAAAAGAAGCCCAATTTTCTATATCATCTTTAGAAGCCTTACATTTGAAAGTAGTGTTTTTCAGATGATATTCTAAGGAATACCATAGTAATCTAGGCAGATAAAATGCCAACTAAAATTATTTTTAAAATAAAAACTGCTATGATTACTTTAAGATTCCTGACACTGGGATTGTGTTGCTACTGTTTGGTACATGTCTCCTAG
The DNA here is from genome assembly GCA_004026905.1 of Hystrix cristata. Classification (NCBI taxonomy): domain Eukaryota; kingdom Metazoa; phylum Chordata; class Mammalia; order Rodentia; family Hystricidae; genus Hystrix; species Hystrix cristata. The sequence goes on along the minus strand of PVJO010025058.1, from coordinate 5,712 downwards.
CATTTCTTGAGCCTAGAATCCACATAACCTTTCCCTGTCTTCCTAATCTCCCTGGCCTCAGGTGGGGAAATGCAGGTCAGAACTATCTTACCTAACGAAGCGAGGACAGACACTCATAGTGGAGAAGTGCCACTGATTCTAAAGGAGTGTTTTCTTTATGGTTCTAGTGCTGTCCCAGAATTTCAGAGCTCATAACCAGCATGTGAACAACATTTCAACCTAATGTGTCATTAATTTTTAAAACATGACATCTATAATCTTCCTATCCCTGGACTGATGGTACTTAGACAGCTCACGTTCAACTGTATTCTGCAGGTTCAATAAATACTGTACTGTGTTCTGTTATACAGGTGTCTTTCTCCATTTTTTCATTATGGAGTATTTCAGACATACACAATGGATTAAAAAAGGAGTAAAAGGAACCTCCATGTCCCCGTCACCCAACTCAACAGTCACCAGTTCATACTGCATTCCTCCCTCCCAACACGACTGCTGGGTAGCAAATCCCTAACATCATAAAGGTATTCTTTTTAAAAAACTAAACATTGGCTAATGTTTGTTACTAAAGGCCAAAAGCCATAACTGCCCCCCCATTTATCCATGCATAAATAAGTGCGCGCGCGCACACACACACACACACACACAATGAACTTCGATTAAATACTTTCTGGCTGGCACCCGCTTTTGTTCTGTGTGTGGCACAGGAAGGGAGCGGCTGATGCTCATCCCATGTCCGTTACTGTTGATACAGACTCAGTATAAAATGTGCGTTCCAGGCCACAGGGACTAACATGGCAGCATGCTTTCATCTGTCAAATCAGCTTGATCCACACAAACCTGTCAACAAAACCAGGTCAGCAGGCTATAGCAGAGAAGACGGAAAAAAATCAATAAGACTTTGAATTAATCATGCAGCCGTCAGGGAGAATTATGGGTGCACAAATGAAATGGATCTGCAGGGCCTCTGGCCTCCCTGGTGTGGTCTCCTCACTCCTCCTCCTGCTGCTGAAGGACTCTGCCTCCACTAACCTGCTCCCACGAATGAGTCCAATCACATCACCGCCCTCTCGCAGATCCTGCCTCATCTGGGTCTTCTACGAAAGGACTTGAGACTGAAAATGAATGACTGGCATTTATATCACAAGAGAAATTTCATTCAAATTGCTGTTTCCCTCCATGTTTAAATTCTGGTCACACAGCTCAGCTATTAATGCTCTAACCTTTACCATAAGACAAGATTTCACATATCATGCAGTAACCCGGTAAGTACAAAACATTTCACAGGACTTCTGCCTAGGTTTGGACTCTCGTCACTTGACTATCCACCCCCTGCTGCTCCACACGGGGTTCACAATATTTGGCACATAGGTGTGCTGCCCCTCAGTTGAAATAACCCTTCAAAGAAAAAAAAAATACCTGCATCCTAATCCTAAATCCCATGTCTGTTCTCCTTCCTCTTTCCTTCAGCTTGAGTGTCTCATATATGAAAGACCTACAGATCAGCAGCACTGTTAGGAGAAGGCAGCTTCACCCGAGACTGGAATTTTGAACCGAAGTTACTATGGATGTATTTTTTCCCAAACAAGACAAACAGGTGTAAAATCTACAGGCTTATCAGTAATGTTATAAATGTGTATTTTAAATTCATGAAATCTGCTTTCCAGTTTGGTCACAGTCCTTGAAAAGATAGCACCCATATTTTTACTATTTATAATGATTTTGTTTTTAAAATCTCAGCATAAAATTAAAGATTTTTAAAGCAAATATTTTGATAATTTTGACAAAGCATGAGATAAACACATATGTACTCAAAGGACAAGGGATCTGGGGAAATAAACCTGCATCTGCATGTTTGGGACCATGCATAAAGCACGTGAGGGGTCCAGGGAAGATCACTGGTCAGGCTCACAGACAGCAGAAGTCCCACCTGGCGCGCATCCGAAACTGACTTCAGGGTTTCATGGAAGGGCTGGCTAGAGCCTCGGGAAGTGTGGCTGCTGGGGTTTTCTTTCTTTAGCGAGAGAAGGCAGGGGCTTCACCAGAAGAGAAAACAAAGGCAACAAGCCTGGTTTCTTCCTCAGTGAGCTGTATGGAGTACAGCAGAACTCAGCAGAAGAGGGAGCAAGCAGGACATGGGGACACAGGCCAACACAGACAATGACAACACACCTCTGGTACCTGATGAGTGAGTCTTTGGCGATGACTTGAAATTATCTGCAAGGCCACGTTGTACTTTTCTCCAATATTTCATTATTCAGTGAGAATTTCTATGTGAGAATGATTCACAGTGAGAATGTCTATCATACAGATAGATGGTCTTTAAAATCCTGCATTTTAGAATCATGTTTGTAAGACCAAATTGTCTTGATCTGGCAGTCAGAGCTGTAGAAGTACATCGCACACACCTGGACTGTGTGCCTTCTGGCCCTCCACCTGGGGCCCCAGCCTGGCTGCGTTCCCTTTCCGAAATGGCCCTCTGCAACTGTGGCTCATTTGGTTTTTTCAGGGATAGGGTTTCAATGCAAAGGCATAATGATGCCTAGAACTAAAACGTTCACCATCTAATTAAGGGGTGAGTGAGGGGCTTACTGTGGCCTTTCTTCTCCAATATCATCTGTCGCCTGAAAAGGTCTTGATGAAGCCTCTCTATAAAAGTCCCTCTCTGTTCCTAGTACAAGGACAATCGTAGTAAGAGACAGAGGCACAATGCAATGGGCAGAGAAGGGCAAAAGATGATGCGTAAGAAGAGAGCAAGGGAAGCAAGGGAAAGCCAGAGACCAGGAAAAAAGAGAGGCTGGAGATTTCCACACCCACTTCAGCTCATAACAAGGGCACAAGTTCCCAGTAACCTGCGTCAGGCAATGGGGGTGGCAAGGTTGTGGATGGTGGCTAGGCTGAGGGGAAGCACAAAAGGCTGAGAATTCAGATAGGATTGGGACCTTGAGTGTTTTCCTGGAAATCCACTGCTGCATGGCTTTCATTACCTCAACACACCCTGGATCCAAAACACAAATCAAGAAACACTGATGAAGAATACATCCATGGATTCCATCTGTAAAAGAAATATGTGTGCTACAGGCTAAATGTCTGGGTCCCTCCAGAATTCCTATGTGGGAACCTAACTGATAGTGTGAAGGCATGTGGCGGTGTGGCCTTCAGGAGACCATTAGGTCACAGGGTGAGGCCCTCGTGCACAGGATTAATGTCCTTGTGGAAGGGACCCTGCAGAGTCCGCTCAGCCCTCCGGCCAGGTGGAGAAAGGAGAAGATGCCACCTATGGTCTGTAAAGAAGAGCTCTCAGCAGACACCAAGTCTACCCAGCTCCTTGACCCCAGAGCCCCAGTCTCCAGCATGTGACGAAAACAGCGCATTTCTACTGTGTATGAGTTACCGGCTGTCAGAACATGAACAGCAGGCGAGACAGACTCAGGCTGTGTGCGCTTGCACACACACACATGTGTGCACATTCGTGTCTCAGAAACTACTAGTAAGCATTCCCAGCAGTACATTTTACTTGCATCAAACTGTATTTTAAATATTTAGTATCGAAGTAAAACTCAAAATTATACATCTATTTCACAGTGATCCATTTGAGGAAGTGCAGCTTTCAGTGTAGCGCAGGAGTTCTTTCAAATAAACAGTCAAAACAATTAGTCTTTGTAGTTCCTTATTTTCTTCATTAATAAAATTATTTTGTGCTTTTTGATTCTGTGGTACTGGGGACTGAACAACACGCATGCGGGGCAAGTACTTCAGCACTGAGCTACACCTCAGCGCCCCCTCCACTCTTTCTAAATTTTGAGGCAGAATCCCACTCTTTCCAAGCTGACCTTGAACTGTGATCCTCCTCTCTCAGTGCCCCAGTGGCTGGGATTACAAGTGTGCGCCCCTACGCTTGGCCCAGCTTGCACGTGCATTACACCTGCTATGCTCCTACCTTGCCTGTGCCCTTTTTGAAACACGTCATATAATTTTTTTATACAATACTATATGTAGTGAATACATCTTTTCCAAATTTCAGCAATTGTTCCATTTATGTCATTTTTCTTTTTGCTTTTTAATTGAACCAAGATGATTTATTGGTATGTTTTAGATATACATTTCATCATAGTTAATTTGTACCTGTACATGATACATCTTGGGGCTTCTTTTTCCCCCTCCGTACCCCTCCTTTGAACTCCTCTTCCTCTCCTTATTTACAGCAACTTTATTTACATTTTTCCATTTTTTTCCTCCCTTTTTCTTTTCCCTTCCTACCTTTTCCCCTCCCCCTCTCTAGTTTTCCTTCCCATCTGACAAATTTTCTTTTCACAATATCTATTTTACATTAGACTGGTCCAACCACTGTGGAAATCAGTGTGGCGATTCCTCAAAAAACTACAAATAGAGTTCCCATTTGACCCAGTTATTCATCTTCTTGGTATCTTCCCAGAAGAATTAAAAGCACTGTACCACAGTGATATATGCACAACCATGTTTATAGCAACACAGTTTGTAATAGCTAAATCCTGGAAACAGCCCAAATGCCTAGCAACTGATGAACACATAAAGAAGGTGTGGGGTTTTTTATACAATGGAGTACTACTCTGAGATAAAAAAGGATGAACCTGAAACATGTATAGGTAAATGAATGCACCTTGAAAAATGCTCTGAAGTGAAATAAATCAGACACACATGAATATGCATCACATTTTTTTTTGGTATGAGAAACCATAAGTTTAAATAAGGGCAAAAATGTATAATAGACGATTTCTTTTTTTTTTTATTAAGAGAAGACAATTTATTTAGAGGACAATTTATTTAAAAGTGGTGAAAAAGGGGGAACAGGAGATGACAGATAGCTACTCGATGAGTAGGGAGCATTCGAAAGCAAAATACTCCTAGACGATTTCTTAAAATGGCAATGTTAAAGCAATGCTTTATCCCTGCTAGTGCTTAAGTAACAGTAAGGAAGAAATTCCAAATGAAAAGCAACAACTCGTGTGGAAATAACCATGAGACGTGAGTCCCCAGACGGCGTTTACCTTCTGGGCTCTTCTGGCACAAAGGGTGGTCCTACGAGGGAGACGGGCAGACACGCCAGGGGACGAGCTCACCTCCCGGCCTCATGCGGGGATCTCACCGAACCGCACATGGCAGTCCCACGCCTCCCTCGCCCAAGTTAGAAAGGACCCGACCCTCTTCCACCCAGGAAACCCATCGTGATGAGCTGGCGGAACACATCAATCCCTGTGTGATGCACACGCAGAAATCACACAGGTAAAGCTGCCTCCCAGGGCAAAAATGTGTGTGTCCCTTGAGATGCAGAGAGAAGGGAAACGCTGGGGCTGCTGGCTGGCTGTTAGCCCCGAGCACCAAGAAATGCCTTACTTATCCCTGAAGGTGTCAGCCTCGCCCGACCCTGGGACTTGTGCTGTCCTGTTTCTCAGTACTGTGCCTTAACACGTGCTGCCGTATGCAACTGTAAGGCGGCCGCATTTCATGACAACAAAGGGAGACAGCTTTTGCTCTGAGCATAATAAGTTGTGGAGATGTGGTATTTCTGTTTCCTCTAGGACAGCATCTGGCAAGGTCAGCTGTGAAAGCCCAGGATGCCGCTGATTTGCCAGCCAGACCCTGCACTGACAAGAGAGCAACAGGAGCTGTGCCATGGTGTTGCAGAAACACACATGCGCTTCCTAAAGCTTTAAGAACAATTTGAAAGGAAATCAC
>PVJO010025057.1:0-23334 GCA_004026905.1 Hystrix cristata | reverse complement strand
GATTTAACACAGGTCCTCACACATATTAGGCAAATGTACTACCACTAAGCCTTATCTACCAGCTTCCTGATTCTCAGGCTTACAGACAATAGATTACTAGGGTGTTCAGCCTCCCTAATTGCATGGCTAATATTTTATGATAAAGCTATGTCTAGATATATATCTCCTATTGGTTCTGTTTCTCCTGAGAAGCCTGACTAATACAGTAAACACAGTTCTTTTATTGTCTTTGTTAGATGTTTCCAAATCTTGACATCTTTATAGGTCTATTTTGGCTCTCTGTTTTGGTTTATTTTATTTCTCTGATGCTTCATCGCCATGGTTCCTATTCCCTTCTATATTTATTACCTTTTCACTGTGTGCTCTCCTTGTCTTTGAAAAATTATTGTGGAGACTCTATGAGAACCATGATAAAAAGGAACATTTTCAAAGTTTTCTTCCTTAGACTGTGATTGTCTGCTACTTTTTGCCTTCTCTTTAGTAAAGTGCCTCCCGATTTTGCTGGTCAGGGAAGATCCTTAACAGAATTCAGACCTAATAATATTTTGGACCACTCAGGTGGTGTAATTTGAACTGTGAATATACACAGTGTTAAGAACCATTAATTTTCTCTACTCTTCTGTTCAATGTAAAAACTACTCCTTGTGATACCTTGAAGTTAGGGCAAAGGGAAGGTCTATTTCTAACTCACTTTTCTCTAACTTTGTGACTATGTAGGTTCCCAGTTTAATATAACAATAACATACTACTAGATCTAAACCGTAACTTAATTGCTCCCCATAGATAAGGTCCAGCTGAAATAAATTACCCAATTATCAAATTATATCAGGGCTGAGGTACTTTCATACTCTGTTTACTTACCTTTCTGGATTACCCTAGATTTTAACCTGATAATGTGTTACTACTTAGATTTGGGGGGCTTTATTTTGCAAATATTTCTATCCAGTATTTAAAATTATTTTCAGTAGCTGGGTAAATCTAAATAATCTAATCTGCCATATATCAAAAAACAGACGGTCATCCATTAATTTTTAAAATTTCATTTACTCTGTTTTAGAGCCAGAAGTTCAATTTGTTACTTTTTCAAATCTGTCAATACTTAGTCTTTTGGTTTATGATATTCCAAACTTTATTTTAGTTATTTAATAAGTTAAACAATATTATTCTATGTGTTATAATTTCAATATATTGACATATTTACAGATCTGATAGCAAATAATATTTCTACATACACACAATCTTTTCTCATATGCTGGATAATTTTTCCAACTAGGAGGTAATTTCCTTGGAATTTTATCAGTAAGGGTAATTTGAGGATTAGTTTATAATATCTTCTACTGGAGAGTCTGGGTGTTTGTTTCTTACAGGTCCTTTGGGATGCTTCCCACCTGGCATGACTATAAATTAAATTTTCAACAGAGTTGTTTAAGGGTCACACAAGTAGTGTGAATTCCATCCACAGCTCTAAGTTTAGGCTTATAGTAAGTAAATGTTTCTACTTTGGTCAAGGAAGATGTCGACACAGGTAGTTCTTCTCTTGTTACTCCATGAATGTGTCACATATCACGGGTGCGTAGTTAAGGAAAGGATCTCTGCTTTGGGCTCACACTACCTGAGATGTAAGCTGTCTTTCCCGTCTCCTGCACAGCCATCAAAATGCAGTCCTCAGCCCACTGGCAATTGGCAGGTCTTTAAAATCCAAAGCCAACACCACCTGAACTCAGAGAGCTGTACTTTCTCTTCTGATTGCTGATTATTTCCTTTACTCCTTTCTTTCTCATCCGTGTTATAAAAAAAAAGTTCTGTTTATTTTCAGTTTCATTTTTATATGTTCTATGCCAAAAGGTATTTCTCTGTGCATGTCAATGAGCCATATTATGAAAAATGGAATGCATCACACTGTCTCAAATCTTCCTAATCGCCTTCTTTGTTTCTGCCTGACCCTCTTTACTGCTCATTTTTGTACCCCCTCCACCATATTTACATCAGTCCTTCACTCAAGAAATACTTATTTAAGGACATTATTGAAAAGTGATAAGAGAAAATGTGTTAATTCTTTTTCCAAATAGAAATTGTGTATCTTAGTACAAGTTTAGTATATGGAAAATAAACTCTATGATCAATTTTTAATTTTCAGTTTAATCATTCTATTCATTTACAGGACTAACTACTAAACCAATTGTTTTTTTGAGTTATACAATAGTTTCTATTATTTTTGTGTGCAACAACACAGTTTCATATGACCTTAAAATTTAACCTCAAATATGATACATATACATTTAACTTTCATTATTTGTTGTAATTTTCTCAGTTTTCCCTTTATCAACGTATTTATTAGGTCATATTGTGGATTAAGTAATAGCAGCTGCCAAGACTTAAATGGGTTTATGGTGATGAACAGTTTTCTTGGTGTGATCCACCTATTTAACACTCTTAATCTCAGTCCAAAAGCAAAATTTGCTCTCTGAAACAATGTTCGGCTGCTAATGGACAGGTAATTTATGCTCAGTCAAGTCTATGCATGGTCAGTGGTTATGAGTTTTGAAATGTGAGAGTAATATACAGTGACACACACTTTCTACTCAGAAACCCGAAGGAATCACAATTCCCAAGAGAAAGTGAAGAATACAATGATCCCCTTGAAAAGTTAGGTACAGTATGAAATACAGAAAACACTATTAAATCATGAAAGAGGTTCTTGGGAACTTTATTCTCATTAAATCATGAAAATCCCAAGGAACAGACTTGGGAATTACTATCATAGATACCCTTTTCCAAAATTATCGAACTCCCAGTTTCAGGATATCTTAGTCCAACACTCACCATGTGTACTTACTCAATATGAGAAACTTTGTTCAAGTAACTAGAATAAAGAAATAGATTTTAGAATGAACTCATTCAACGTATTCTTTTGAAAAATATTTAATTAGAATTAGGTACTAATTGCAGTATGCCAATGAAAATTAGGTGACCTGGTTGATTTTGACAGTTTATTACACTTCTTCCCCCTTCATTAGAATGTGAGTGTGTGCTATATTGCTGGACATTTTCTAAAATAAAGAAAACGTGGCTCTTTCAAGGGTCCGTATCTCACATAAATATGAGTTCAGTACTGAGCAGAACATTTGAGTTCTTACAGTTCATTAATGGGAACACAACTTGGTGACTGTCTCGTGGGAATTCGTTTAAGTTCTGGTCGGTTATTTCACTAAACCTTAATCTTCCAGACAGTTGTATTTGTCTCTCTGTAATCCAAAGAAACAAAAGCTTCTACACCATCATCTCTCCTTCAGAAGAAAATAAAAAATGAGAGCAGGCTTACAAAAACAAGGGTATTTTAAGGCAGCAGTACTTGACTTTTCCTGCCTAAGTGAGAATTTCCTGTCGAGAGAGTTGACAAAGTGGGTTTGAGATGGCTTTCCTGTAATTAATTTTCTTTGTGTGTGAATTTAATACTGATGCAAAGGTATTGCTTATTTGGCAACCCCAAGATTTAATGTCTAACCATCCAACAGGAAAGGAAGAACACGACTTCCCAGAATTCCTCATTAATTAGCTTCAATCCTCGCTCTATGATATTCATCCAGTCATCTAAAACTGCTAATTGTTATCAATTGAATGATTTTCAGGATGAAATCAATACCTAGGAAGAATACAACTCATTTACATTGCTTGTTGAACAGCTAGGTGACAAGAAATGTTCATACTTATGACTCCAGGCGAGATTTGAACTTGTAGTAAACAGAGGCGGCATTATGTAGCACGAAGAGCGCTGACCTGGAAATAACAACTACTGGATTCTTGTTCTACCTGATTGCGGATAAATTGCATTATCCGAGCGCTAAGAGTCTTCATTTCTTCCATGGCAAAATACAGGTGAGCTCAAAGTCTTTTCCGACACAAAATAATTTTTTTAATTATAATTTCCAAGGCACTAATCAAACTGTATGGTTTAATGTAAAAGAGTGGGATTTAAAACCATGTATTTTGGAATATCACAACCATTATGCTAAATATGTCCCCACTTTAATCTGTAAGAGTTGTGGGGAAAATAAGAACTTTGGAAATATCTGCATTTATTTCTTTGTCTTCAATTCAATGCTTAGCTTTGCCAGTGAAACTGAGATATTTGAGAATATAAAGGGTTTTGGATGAGTGAACATTGAGTGACGGGAGCTCTCAGGAAAGAATTTGAAAGACCTCACAGGCATGCAGCCACGTTATATAAACATATTTTGAACTGTACCATCCTATCCGTGATCCTGGCGCCACAATTGCATTAAGTGAAATTTTATCCAAAATTTAGGAAGGTGTTCTGAGTTGGTTTGTCTGCACTTCTGTTTTTTCTCAAAAACCTTAAGTGAAAATGAAGTCAGTGTAGACAAATGGGCCCAGTTTTAAGAAAGTCCTAACTAGACCGAAACACTTTAATTGCAGCAAACTTCATCAAAACTGTCACTCCAGCCTCAAAGTGATTCCAAGGAAAAAACTTCAGAGTTACATTAAATTTTCTAGGCGCTCATCCTTTTGAACCTCAGGGAAATTTATTCTTCCTTCATTTTTCTCTTCCTTTTTAAAAAGAAAGGATGGTAGGTCAAAGGAATGGGGCATGGTTGTGTCTTTTTCTAACTTCTGAAATCTGAAAGACTGTTTCTGTGCCAGCCCGTTATAGTTGTCATGAAAATGCATTTACTTATCTTTTATGCATGCCTCCCCTACCCCATCGACTAAAATAAAGTTTATATTTATTTTTCTGGAAAAACCCAAAGTGGCCCTGGCTAAGCTTCAAATCTATTTTTCTATATTCTGTGGCTTTAAATGCTGCTGTCTGTACTTGGCAAAAGGAGATAACCAGAATAAGCGCAACAATAACCGAACTTGGAAGAAACCAAGGACAACTGACTGTCTAAAAGTCAAATTATGATTTTCATTCGATGAATTGCAAAACCCTCTGGTGGTACTCTTAAGGTTTCTTCTTGTGGCTAGAGTTCTTGTATTTTGAAGTAACTGCCATGACTTATTTGTTTTACTCGGGTCTTAAGGAAAATGCACCATTCCTATTTGCATTTTGTACTACATGGAATTTAAGAATTCACTTTTTTGCTGCAAGTACGTTTGATAAATCATTGTTCGAATTTGCATCAGTGACACAATAGTCCTTGGACAGAGCAATAGACAGTAAGGTAGCAGCTATGTTTGCATGAAATGCTATAACATGAATATTCACTATTATGTTTCTTCCTTTGTCATCTTTACCATGCAAATGTTTCAACTAACTCAATCTTCATTTTGGCTAACTTGAATCCTTCCTAGTACTCATATGTGTATAATTATTTCTTCTTATGTAAAGCAGAGAAATCCAAGATATAAATCTATTTTTAGACTTTTCAAAATTAATAGTGATCATAGAATATATATACTGCCTTTAGGTCTCAGTCATAAATTAAATTATATATATACAAAATATGTATATATGTATATATGAATTGTTTACAATAAAACAGTAAATGATCAAAATATGTGGCTTCTGTCAACTCTACACCACATTAGGAATGTTACTTCAAGCCAGTCGCCAAACTACTTTAGACCTCAGGTTCTTTGTTAGTGGAATAAGGAACTGGCTACTTTGCTTACTTATACATTGTTCCCGAGAGAATAAATCATGCCAGCTCCACCTACTCCTATCTTCCCCTTGCTCAGGCAGGGTATTATTCCAGGCAGGATTATTACTGGGTGAGCCATTGAAAGCCAATTATTATTACTTGTTTGTTTTTGTGAGGTTTTTCATTTGTTCATTTTCTGAGACAGGGTCTCACTTTGTAGTTTAAGCTCTTGAACTCACTATGTAGCACAGGCTGGCCTTGAACTCACAGTGATCGTCCTCCCTCACCCTCCACCCACCCAGTGCTGCTGAGATCACAGGCTTGTGGCACCACACGTGGCTACACTTATTCTTTGTAAATCTGGTTGATTTTGTCATACTTTTTCCTGAGGATAAAGCAAACACAAACTGTAAGTTTTCAACTGATTGTATTTTGCCATGAAATACACACACACACACACACACACACACATATATATATATTCTGTAAGAAATCTAGGAATAACTTCTAAAGTGGAAAATTACAGTACATTCCATATGCAACTTTTCTTTGCAATATAGCATTGGTTCATTTTTCATTCTAACATGAAAAGTAGTTATTCCTTCTCCCCAACAGGCCACACACACTTAAACTGGCCAGATTCGCTATCATTGTTTGCTAGTCAGTAGTGATGGAAGATTAATAGACAAAGAGAAGAGAGTGGAAGGATTATGTGGCAAATTGCGGGGAAAGAGCCAGTTAAAGCTAAGGGAATTACAAAACCTCGGGCGGCTTGGGGGATGATTCATCAGAGTAAATGTACAAGAAAGGTGGGGTTTTAGCTGGTTCTGCGAAGACTAGTCTCAGTGGAAGAGATGAAGGGAAAATATTCCACAGGAAGAGCCTGATATTCCTTTTCAGAGTAGCTGCAGCAAATTTCATATGTTGGCAAAGCATTACTGAGCATATTCTAGAACAAGAAATTAATTTGTGCCTTGAAGTAGAAAAATAATGATTTCTATTTTTTCTGTGTTTTTCTGTATTGCTGCATTTATGCCATAAATTAATACAACATCAGGATGTCTTTTTTTTCACTTACAGATGTTTTTGAAGACATAAAAGTATACACCTTACTTCCTCTTTTTAATCTTAAAAATGTGGAATAGTCAACTATTATTAGCCTTGTTTAATGAAGAAATTGAACCAAAGAAAATGTTGAGAGAATCTTAAGAGAAAGTGTGCATGAGGTTGGACGGCCCACCCTATGTCACAGCTGATTGCATTTTTTTTCTCTAGGACTTCATATATAAAATGTTTTCCTTTTTGGAATCAAACATTACTAGAATATTCATTTTTCAATGAATTTTTCATTTTAAAATGAATATTTTAAATTCATTAAAAGTATTTATGTGTGTTTGTTTTTCACCAAAATTAAAATATTCATATGCGTTTGTTTCTACCAGGTAAAATAATACAATTTTAGTTTTAAATTATTGTTTTTAAGAACTGATGATATGAAAGTCATTTTTTGGCTATACAATTTATTGAAAACTTGACTATTACCTTTTATTGGAGCCTCAGTAAGGACTGAGCAGGATAAAATAATCGTGGAACAGAACAAAAACAAAATGGAAGAACTCATAGTCTGTGAAGAGCTCTTATAAATTGATTTGGCTTCAGCTGAAGTGACATATGTGTATGACAAACCACGTAGAGTTTAAGTGAGTCACTTGGCTGGTGAAGAATAAAAGCCAAGATTATTGACAATTTGAGCAAGCCAATCACTGACCCCCACACCCAACTCAGTCTTTACTTGAAGAACCAAACCAACTTGGATGGGGATATGTTTTTACTAGATATTGTCAGAAAGTCTAGTCAAATAAATTCCTCAAATATCCTCTGGGTTTGTAAGCAAATGACTAAGCCGATCAACACTTTTCAGTCTGAGTTGCTCCTGGACTGGATACATCCTTGGTATTTTAAAGCATGCATCTGAAAACTGCAGAAGCACTCTGCTCAAAACACCCTCTTTCACATTCTCTACTCCAAAACAAGCCTCAGTTTGTGGGTCAAAGCAAGTGACTGTGTTGCCATTTGCACCCTTGTTCCCACTCCTGACCTGAGACAGGGTCCCCTGTATGGGAAACTAGGTATTTATGACTCTCTGACATTGGGGCCCAGATGAAAGCCATGAACATTCTCATTACCATCCCCAAGATGCTCATTCCATCCCGCATTTCTCACTCAGAGGACACTCTAATGCAAAGAAGGCAAAAGAACTGCTGGCCTAATTTGTCTACAAGTGTAGTTTACTGCTTTACTCTGCAGAAATGTCTATTAGTAAACAGAAGAAAATGTGCACAAATCTCTTCCTCATTCCTACTAAAATTTTACTGGATTTCCAATGTGTCTAAAATGGCATGCTGACCTTGGCTTTTCTTTGTGCTTGACATTTGCATGCTCCAGAGGTCTTCTGGCAGTCTCCAAACTCTCTACAGCATCCCAATTCACCTTTCGCTTGATAGCAGCACTTACCTTCCTACCACCAGCCCATTTGGATTGGCTGTGGACACACCATAGTTTCCAGCAGTGAGTGGTTGGAAAAATGCACTGGAAAACACTGCTTACTCCTTTGAAAAAGCATCTTGACTACATCATCTATTCTGTAGAAAAGGAGCCAATATAAAAACTACCAAACATTTCAATTAAACCCTGAATCTGTATTCATGATCTCCTTTCACCAAAAGAAGAAAAGTAGAAATGTTGAACAAGAAAGGAACTTGGAGGGTGTTTCTCTCCTGTTTTGTTTTGTTTTGTTTTGTTTTTGTTTTATTTTGTTTTGTTTGCTTTTCGTACTCAAAGTTCTAGAACTTCATAATCTTTTCCTGCAAACCCATAGAGAGACCAGAGAGAAAGTTTAACTCTAAGTTAGCTATCCATCCAAGTTTTCCTCGCCATCATGATTGAAAATGTAAAGTCACCCGCATTATTAGTTTGGGGAAAGAAGAGTCGCCATGCAGCCAATGTGAAATGGCTAGTGTTCTGGAAAATGAAGCCAGCAAACTTCTCACCGTCGTGAGCTGAGCAACCCTGATATGCCCTGGGAAAGGACAGCATATTACTTTGGGTAAATGAGAAGCACACAGAAAATAAAATTGTTAGGTTTTGCTTGGAATTGAAAATTGTTGAAGGTTGAAGACTTTAATATAAGGAGTTCATCAACAGCAGCAGAATCAGTGGCTTTATCAGACCTGCAGTAAAGTTTGCAAAAGGCACTTCCTGCCAATGAGATTTTAGAGCTAAAGATTGGGGCCCAGATTTTAGACTCAGGAAGTTCTTGAAAATGTGTTTGCTACTGGTATGCTCAGGAAATTAATAGATTAGACATTAACCCCTGAAACTTTTGAAGTACCTCCCCCAAATATATCATCTACTGAACTCAAAGAGCAGAATATCCTTCAATTTCATAATGAACTGTGGAATACTTCATTTTATGTGAAGATCATTTGCCACAGGTTCTGAAGCAACACTTTGCATGGAGTGAAACCTAATATAAACTTGAATTATTCTCAGTAAACGAAGAGAGTAAGTAACAGTAGGCACAATTTAGGTTGCATTTTCCTATGTATAGGGGTCACTTGTTAGCATAGACTATGTGGACCTCCATATTGGTGCACCATTCAAATGATTGTGTAAACATTAAAAATATTTTAAAAGGAACAAATAGCAAATAATTTAGACTCAAGTGTATATCCCTTAGGGGATACATTTGGATTTTATACTTTTTGTCTATTCCTGCAAAGACATCAGATATTTATTGAGCTGTATATTAAAGTGAGACACACTAGACATGCAATAGGGGAGGGGACTGGGGATCAAAAAAGGAGCAAGATGTACCAAGCACAAGTACAAATTCCCTATGATGAATGTTATCATTATGTATATCTAAAATGTACCACTATAATATTTTTTAAAAAATAGAAAGAATACAATGATAATAAATAATCAAAATACTAATCAGAATAGCTTTCAAGAATGCATTAAACTCAATAGGGTCTATTTTTGTGGGTACCGCATATTTATGATATATATGAAGTTTTGAGAAATCACGGAATTGAGCACATTTTCCATCATTCCAATTATTATCAGGAAAGAATCCTTGCCCTCAAGAATATTAGAATACTCTGAGGGAGGCACAAAAGTAAAACAATGGTCATAATATTGTATGATAAATTTCTGTTAAAAATATGCCCATAATGGTGAGGAAGTTTAATGGCATTACTCTAAAAAAGGACATTTTATTCTGTCGAAGAAATTCCAGAAAGGGTGATGCCTTAAATAGATCTCACAGGAATCACAGTAGGAAAGTTTATTCCAGGCAAAGGGAGAGAGACCAGGGAGAATTTGTCATTCAATGCTATAAAAAGGTCAGAAGGGCTGAATGAGATTGGGTATGGAGATATGATGATAGGATTCGCTAGAAAGGAAGCCTGAAACCAGAACATTAAGTCCAAACTTCGAACTAAAATCATTTAAGAACAAAGAAAGAATTTTTAAAAAATGAATACATATAAATCGATTGGAAATGTTGACTGGATATAATATAGATGACAAACTGAAAAGACTTAAGAGGAGTCAAGTTATTCTGTGATGTGATCATTAGAAGATTTTTGTTATTTTTGACTGTTTTAGTGGCATGTAATGCCTATAAGATTTTCAAATCTGTGAGCCAGAGTTGAACTTAGAAGTCATTTGCTCTTGCCTATTTTAGCACAGACTGAGCATGCAGACAGAGAGACACTAGCATTTCCTATTCTCATGTCTGCTATGAGATGCACAACATTCATGTCAATTACATTTTCAGAAATTTACAAAGCCATCACTTATCTCTAGGAGCTAATACAAGTCAGTGGAAGAAAAATACTGCATTTTCATTGAAGTATTCAGCCTGGCAAACTTAATTTGCAAATTGTTCTTGTTCTACAATTCTGAAGTATCACAAACATCAAATTATTTGTTTTAAAAGTGTTCCTATGATTATACGACTGTTAGATTAACTTCATATAGAAATACCATCCAGGATATTTTAATGTCACTCCATATGGAACTTTAACATACAGAGTTAACTACAGAGTCAGAAAACAGGTTAAAATATTTTTTCTTTGTATTGGAGGTAAAACTTCGGGCAAGTTATTCAAACTCTCAATGGCTTAATTTTATCCTCACTAAAGCAAATATAATAAAAGTCCAAAACAATTTGTGTAAGGACTCAACGGGAAAGCCTATGTAAAGTACTTAGGACAGTACCTCTCACTTAGAAAGCACTCAGTAAATAAATCTTAACTACTATTAGCTTTAGGGAATTGTGTTTTGCCTGGAAAAAAAATCACTGAAGATGAAAAAGCTGTGTGTCTGCAGCATGAAATACACCAACGTCTACTGAGAAATAATGACTTACAGAGAAATTAAAAGTCCTACCCAAAACTATCTTCACTCATGTTCAAAAGAAACAATCTCATTGTAGGAAAAAAAGTGGAACCCTTAAAGATATTAACATCCAAATTCAAAAAATACAAGACTATAACTTTTACTCAAGGAATATAAGCATCTTCAATACCTTTAACAAATAAGAACAATTCAATCTAAGAAAGAAAGACTGGCAAAATAACTCTCCAATTTCAAGGAAATATATATCATGTAAAGAATTTAAAAATGTATTCAATTATTTTTCCCAAATATATATATATATACACAGATATAGAATAAAATAGAATTTATTTTTATTTGCTGTTTAGTGACAAATATAAGCCAAGAATTCATAAAATAGATAATCCCAAATAGTTTTCCCTATATTTTCACCATTTAAATGTGAAGAATTACTTTAATTGTATGCATCTATATAAAAATATCATTTTCTGTTCATGAAAATTCTGAGGAAGATTGGACAACAAATCTAGTAAACATGAACAATTTCTTTTATTAAAAATAATTTAGATGAACATCTAACATTCTTTTTTTTAACTTTTTTGAATTTTTTACCAAGAACATATATTGGCACATTGTATACACAATGATCATATTCATGTACAGGTTATTTTGTACCATGATATATCTTGGTTTCCCCCCTTCCCCTCCCCTCCCTTCCATTCCCCCACCCTTCTCTATTTACAGCAGGATTATTTACATTTTTACATTTTTTCTCTTTCTTCTTTCTTTTCTTTTTCTCTTCCTTCTTTTCCCCCTTCTCCCTATCTCATTCTCCTCTTTTGAATACTATCTTTTTTTACATAATATCTATTATACCTTTGTCTTGTTTACACTTAAAATTTCTCATATGAGAGAAACAATTTGATGTGTACACATGAGTGTCTGATTTATTTCACTTAAGAGTATCCTCTCAAGGCGCATCCATTTACCTACAAATGTCTCTAGTTTATCCTTTCTATGGCCGAGTAGTACTCCATTGTGTAGAAAAACCACATCTTCTTTAGCCACTCATTAGTTGTTGGGCATCTAGGTTATTTCCAAGACTTAGCTATTACAAATTGTGTTACTATGGACATGGTTGTGCATACATCACTGTGGTATAATGTTTTTAATTCTTCTGGGAAGATACCAAGCAGAGGAATAGCTGGGTCAAATGGAACCTCTAGTCCTAGTTTTCTGAGGGATCTCCACACTTATTTCTACAGTGGTTGGACCAGTCTACAATCCCACCAACAGTGGAGGATGGTTCCTTTGTCCCCACAGCCCCACCAACATTTGTTATTGGTTGATTTCTTGATAATAGCTTTTCTTTGTGGAGTGAGATGGTATCTTAGCATTGTTTTGATTTGCATCTCTTGAATGACCAGTGATGTTGAACACTTTTTCATGTATTTATTTACTATCTTTATTTCTTTGTCTGAGCAATGTTTATTCATTTCAGATGCCCATTTTTGGATAGGGTTTTTAAATTTGGGAGGGTTGATTTTTTTGAATTCTTTATATATTCTACATCTAACATTCTTGTTTTTAATGTCTAGATTATAATTATTACATTATATAGTATGTACAATTAACTTTGATATTTACATCTGTGATGTTTTCATAGCCAAAACACACAAACAAGTGAGTAGTTTTCTTAACAACAAAGGTCAACAGGTTTAACAGTGTACCCGAGCTAAAAGAAAAGCTACTCTATGTGAAATTTAATATGATAGGGGATTGCATTTAATAAATGTATATAAAAGTCCTCCGTGGAAGCAGATTTATTTATATGCCTTCCAAGGATCACTTATTTACAATAGCTTACAGCACATTTGCCAAAACCTACATCATGCTAATGCAATTCTGCTTCATTCTTATATACGAGTTTTCAAAGTGATTTTCAAACAGGGCCTATTATCCCTGCTTCACATACACACTAAATGACGCCTACACACAAAAATAAACAGAAGTTACTCTCCCTAAACTGCGTGCTTTATCGAGTTGTCCAGGGAACACCAAAATGTTAACTCCTCTTTCGCCCGGTAAGCATTAACGCCGCTGTATTCCTCTATTAAGGAGCTTCTGAAAATCAAATTAATACAGCTTTTTACAGGCGGGGATCCAGAATATCTCAGAAGTTGCCATCCTCCACCTTTCCATCCTCCACTTCAATTTCAGGTGCTGTCAGACGGCTCCCGTGAGCCTCCATTGAATATTGAAGGCGTCTTTTGTCGCTCAGAAGCCGCTTGCTTGTTGGTAAAGCCCATCGTCTTGGAAACGAAAACTCCCTTGAGAAGGAGAACTTTTCTGCAATCTCTTCTATGAGGAGTTAGGCAGGGGCGGGAACCCAGCCACGGAGGGACTGCCAAAGTACAAATGGGTCCGGCCGAGGTATTTTTCAAGCCCAGATACCTGGGAAAAAGCCAGCTGCGGTGGGTCAGAATGACTGACGTCCTGTGGATAGCTGAAGGTTCAGAAACATTTTTCCATTTTCAACTCGTGGGAATCGATTCTGCATTTATTACCATTGGTCGAGAAGTGGAATTAATACCGTGACCTTATTTACTAACTCTCCCTCCACACTGAAGAAGACAAGACGTAGACTACTCAGAACTTGAGTTTCATTCAAACAGCTTCCACAGCTCGACTCGGAACTGATCAGATTGTGAAAATGTTAAAAATCTGTCATTTACGTCATCAACCGAGAATTCAGCAGGAAAGAATTTCATTCTAGTTTTACCTTGTAATTTACAAATAAAGCAAAACCCGCAACTGCACAAATAATTCTGCTCTTTCTAATATGAAATTAATATTGAAAAGAATGTTTACTTAAGTGATTATGGTGGAAGGCAGATGGGAAAGAATACTTCCAAGTGACGGAGATACACACAGCGCTTTCCCTGCTGCCGCCGCCCTCCTGTCTCTCCTCTTGCGCTGTGTTTCTCTCCGCCCCTTCGCCGTTCAGCCCACATAATGCTGCCATCTGGCATATGGTGGATCTATGCAAAAACCACAAATTCTCCTCTTTTGAACAGAGTCTACTTTTACTCAGACTATGAGGAGTTCTGAATATGTTCACACCGACATAAAGAATTTCATAGATAAAAGAAGACCTACTTTCAATGGTATGTACCTTTTCTTTACATCATAAAGCCTAAAAAAGGCAAATACAATTCCTATTCATAAATATCAACCGTTATGCTTTCCTGTGCCTTATATTGTCTTGTGAAATAGACCATGAAGTTCCATAGCCCTTTTCAGAGGTATATTTTAATTAAAAAAAAATGTAAAATAAGCGAAAGAGAAATTACTGTGCAGTGACTTAAAAGGAATTTTTTTTTTCCTTCCCGGAAACAGCTAGTTTTAGAGCTATCGAGTTTCCCCTGACGAAGCTGATGAGGTCACTGTCCTCAACCAGCAAAGGAAGCAAAATTCCTTCCAGTCGCTTTGTCTCTTTGAATGTTATCCAGCGGAGCAAGAAGAATTTTAAATTTGATTCCTGACAGATAAGCAAAGAAGAAACGACTTTGTAAATACTCTGATTTAAAAACACAGTTATTTACAGACATATGCAGTCAGATATTAGGGGTTAAATCATGGTTGCGTAGTTAGCAAGTTTTGAACAAAAGGGATAATTACTGTATACACCTTGTTAGGATAATCCAAGCGTATTTTATTGCAAGATCCAATTTCCTATTTCTAATAAATAAGAAATTTATTTTACCAGTCTTGGCTTTAGCTCTGAAGCTACACAAGTCAAGCCATAATAAAGCAGTGGCAATTTTTTTCTTTAGGTACAGGTCAATTTCTCTAAATAAAATCACTGTTAAAGAATTTTGACTAAAAGTGTGATTTAATTTAGAAATATGATTCAATAGCAAAACACTGTGAAAAAATTACAATTACCTAAATTGTTTTGCCAATGTCCATCAACACTGATATTTGAAAATAACTGGTTTTTTTTTTTTATTATTTTTGGCATATCTGTCACGAGGTAAGTGTAGTTTATTGACATGCTAAAATTTTTGAACTCTGTAAATATTTTTACTACTTAACATCATGCTTATCAATCCTACTCTACCAGCAGCATAACAATTCATAACAAAGCCAGGCTAGAGTACTGAGTACCATCTTGCGTACAATGTAATTTCATTTGTATTTATTAAAACTTGTTTTAGTTCTTAAACTGTAAGATTGGATAATTTGTAAAATTAATTCAAGAAGCTGCACAATTACAAGCATCAGCTCTCGCATTATATGTGCAAAGTAATTTAATAGAATAAGACAAAATAATCTTTTTGAAAATTTTTACTGAAGTGGAAGCATCTTCAAAAAAATTCTGGAAATTTGACCTTTGCTTTCTGTGCCTATCTTATCCACCCCCAGCACTGGTAAAAAAAAAATTATACAATTTTGAAACTTTAGGATCAGTGTTAACCATTAAGTATGGAGTTCTTGCTATGAGCTGGGCATTATGCCAAGTACTTTAAACTGATGTCCTATTTCAAAGGTGATGCCACTCTCTCTTATACCCACACCTTCACACACACAGACACACACACACACATAATTTCATTTGAAAAATTCAAGAGTAATGAGAAACTAAGGCAAGGATTGCCCAAGGGTAATGACATCCCTGAGTAATGATGGAATGATCCTGATGGAATGATCCTGGAATATCTGAAAAGTAAAATACCAATTGGCAGTAACAGTTGCCTGGTCACATATTTCCATAATAATTGAGTGGATGTGCCGATATCCAGCTTTTGCCATTCAGGACTCTGCCATTTAAATAGTTGAATCCTTTTCCATTACTCATTCCTATAAACCACCTTTACACTGAAATTCTTCCTTTATTGACATTTTTCTTTATGTTTTTTGCATTTGAGCCCAATTTAGGCTACACAACTATAGGACTGTGGGAGGGTTAGAATATATATAGATTCTGTTCAATATGCCCCTTCTATGGTACCTTCTTTTTGCCAGTGTTTGGCAGTAGGTTCTAGAAATCAGATAGTGGCCCATGCAAAGGTGTGAAGGACACATTCTCGATGTACAATTTTTTTTTTAATGTTTCATGCTGCATATGCAAATTCAGATGTGTATCGATTGAGGATTGTGTTTCATGGCTTATCAGAGCTTTGGATCAATTACAACAAAACCTCATCTCTCTTTTTATTTCCGGAGATTTGCTTAAAAGCCAACTGAGGTAAGGAAGGCAGCCTTTAGGTTCATAAACTTCCATCAGAGTGAATGTTCTATGGAGTTTCTGGAGTTTCTTGCCAGGTAATCAGAGCTGCTTAAAAAAACAAAAAACAAAAAACTCTGTAGAAATTTAACAGTTGAGGCGTTGCCATTAGATATTGTATTTTCCTAAATTGAGAGTTGGGAAGTTTCTCTTTTTAAAGTAGCCCTGCCACAGCTAAATGACTTACATTATTATGTATATTGAGGGCAAATTTCATACTGTAAAATTATATATTAACAGTATTTTGTTGACGCTGCAGATTTTTAGCTAATTCCTTGAGGCATGGTCTATGTACGACCTAATGACTCAAACAGTGTAAATCGCTATCTTCACTGAAATAAATAAAAATTGATGGGCATTTTAGTGAATATTTTATATACTTTTGTGAACTTCTGAAAATATATGATTTTTATTATAGACAACATATTAAATTTCTTAAATGTGTCATTTTCTAACAAATTACTACTGATTTATATGAGATAATTGGTTTATTTTTCTCCAAAGCTATTTTGGAAAAAAATTTGTACTTTAGTAATTATTTATGGTTTTCTTCTCAATGGATGACAACTATGTAGTTAATGACTGAACTTGCAAAGAAAGAAACTAGAACTGAGAAATTAAAACTTCATGTCCTAAAAGACAAATTCCATTAGACCTTACCAATCATTTCACTAGTCTATTCAGTATAGGATACCTCACTTGTTTTTATATTTAAAAAATTAAATAACACCTTTGTTCCTCCATTTACACAAGGTCACAAGAATCCATGAATGTACAGTGCGGGCAGGTGGCGATAGAATTACAATATCTTACTGTACCTGTCAAAGATAGTAATGAGAAGGAGGCTGTGTCTGAGCTGGAGCACTACGTAACAGTGTGTTTCTGGGCACGTCATTTTTCCCCTCTGGTGGCTGGTGGAATGAACTAGCAGCGAAGATGCTTCAAAGTGTTCACTGGGGCTGGACTCCCCCTGAGCCCTGTCCTGTCCCCTCCCTTTTTAGTTTCTTACAGCAGGCTTCTACAGAGGTCCACTTCTTGTTTAGGACCACTTCTTGTCTAGTCAGCCATTGGACTTACAGCCCCTGTAAAAGGCAACATTTCAAGACCGACCAACTCTAACAATCCAGGATTTTAAATACACCAAGCTAATTTCCAAGCCAGAGTTTTAACCTTATATAACTTTATGAGAAAAAGATTCTATAGAGAAGGAGAACGTGGTATATATGACACTCGAAACTTTTATTTCCAATATTAGGAAAGCGACGAACTCTATATGCAGTCAAAATAAACTATAAAAACCAGGGAAGCTGTTGCTTAAAAAGTTCAGCTCTCTGTGGCTGTGATAAGCTTCGCTAATTTGCAATCAGAAAGCATTTGCAAATATCAGCTCTAAATTTATCCCAGAAAGAATGTCACCAATGACAGGAGAAATCGTAAGGATGACGGATGTCAGCTCCTAAAGAAGCGATAACCGAGTTCTTCCACCCTAACTTACATTGAATTTCACTGGGAATGAATCACCTTTCAAATAAACAACTTATTGTAAACAGAAATTTGACTATGCGTCAAGAATATAGTAGAAAAATCAAAATAAAATTATACATGGTCATGTTATAACAAATGAGGAAGGCGAATGCTAGGAGATGTACTTGTTTTAAAAGCAGGACAATTCATCTTCAGTGAATGTTGACAAAATAGTTTCAAAATTGCATCAAACGAAGGCATGTTGGGCAGGCATTTAGCTAGGAATTTCCTGACTTTAGCCCTTCTCTGACCTCATAGTTAAATGGTTGAAGTTAACTGAAAGGAATTTAAATCTTACATGTTTATGAGGCCGTTCCCACTTTATTTATTTATTTTTGTTAGCTTGAATTAACATAATAAAAACTAGGTAATATATTGAGAAGCTCTCGCAATACATTGAAATGGTATCTTGGAAAAATTAAAATGTTTTTCTGTTCTCAACTTTTTTGTATGCTATATTTTGTTGATTTGAAGTGTAACATAATTGAAACTCATAAAGATAGAGGCACAGTTTAAGAATCTCATAAATTGAACTTTTACCAAAACTCACATGAAAATTGCCAGTTGCACATCAGTTGTGTATGCTTGTAAGTTAAAGAATTAAGTACAATTAGGAGGGAACATCAAGGGAAAATAGAAAATATACAGCATTTTGTTCATTTGCTTCTATAAGAATTGCCAGGAAAGTGTAACTCTTAACCATGAAGAGTTTGTCAAAGTATGGATTAATCAAAAGCAAGAATTATTGGATGTACTTGATGTGTAAAGAAGGAGGAAAATGTTTTGCATAAAATAATATCTATCGCATCTGGGACTCTATACATTGCTCAATAACATCCTTACACATTTAGACTGACAGTACAAACAGTATTAGGATTCAAGAGAAAAAATTCAACCCTCTATTTACTAATTGAATGAAATTCATTCAATTTCATATTTTAAGAAAAGATTTTTTTCAACAGTTTCATTCAAACAACATAAATATCAAAATTGCTACCTGAGAAACTATTTTCCTTAAAGTGTATTTGTACCGTCCTAAATTTCCTTTAGCTTCTTTAGAAAAAAAAACTGAGGTGCATCTTACCAAAAGGAACTCAAGACTCGGGAAAGCAAGTTTCTACCATTTCAACCTGTAACATTTCCTTTATCTTTTCCATTTGCATTTCAAAACTTCTCCATCTCAAAAAAAAAAAAAAAAGGTAAATATATCTTGTTTATACCTTCCTGCTGTTTTCAATTTCAGTGTATCGAGTCACACACAAAAAAAATCATCAGTTCTAGCATTAACATTTGTGGCTAAGGACCTAGGGCCATCCACCCGCATACATTCGGAAGGCCCAAAACCAATCTTTAATACATGAACTCTACCATCGGGACCAGGTCTAAAGTACTAAGCAGATGAAGCCCAAGATATCAGTCAACCTAGTTTCTGAATGGCCGCAGTTTGTATATAAATCACTTTCAGAGAACCCTGCTGGTTTTTACCAGCTAGAGAGGAACCTCAGGCTTGTCACAATATTTCAGATAGACAGCGCATGGCAGGAATGAAGAAGCGCTCCATGTGAACTGCTGCTACTCTCTGCCAAAATCCACTTACGTCTCTACTGTAGCTTTAAATTTGACGCTCTGTGTTGAATGAGGAGCTTATAAGTTTTGAAGACAATATAAGTTTGAATCTTAATTTTTAATACATAGTCGAGAAAGGAACAGACTCAACAATTCCTTCCTAGCTGTTTCTGGGGTCAAAAAAATAAGCATTAGACAAAAATCTATTCTGCTGTAGTACCCTCTCTGGCATGGGATATTGTACAGATGACTTTCAAACACATCACCCACAGCAACTCTTTGAACTACTCTCAAGGTAGGCATGATTTTTAGGCCCAGTTTGGAGACAGAGAAACTGAGGAAGATGGTTGATTGTCTCAGGACTACAGAACAAAAACAATTATGTTATAAATTGGATTCCTGTTTGTGTCTCTCTTTTTTTGGCAATACTGGGAATTGAAACCAAGGGTTTCACACTGAGCTACATCACTAGCCCTTTTTATGATTATTTTGAAATAGAGTCCTGCTAAGTTACTAAATTGCTCAGAAGGGCCTCAAATTTGCTATCCTCCTAACTTAGCATCCCAAAGTGCTGGATTACAGATGTGTGCCACCACACCTGGCTTGTTTGTATATTTCAATGTACTTAAAAAGACCTTTATTTCTTGGATATGCTTGGAATACAGTTGTCGAGTAATAAAATATAATCCCATTTAAGTTTATTAACAATATCAAAAGGCTTCCCCAAAATAACTTCATCAATTTACATGCTCTCCAGCAGGTCAACAGTATTCTAGTGACTTAAATCTGCATAAGGATTCAATATTGTTTGACTTAAATTTTTGCAAATCCAGGTGATATTAACACATTTTCCTTTAATTTTTAATCCTTCTATTACTAATTGTGTTGAACCTTTTTCTCTCTATATCAACTAACTATTCTTGATTCTTCTTTTGTGAAATGCCTGCTGACATTGTTGTGCAATATTTATGTTATGACATTTCCTAGCCATTATGTTAGTATACAGAATTTATATATATTTAGAATATATATATAGATAAAACTGATCAGACAGTATTAGTATTTAGGATATATCTATATTATAGATATCGTCCTCGATATGACATCTTTCCATTCCATTTATAAGGACAGTTGCCATGGAGCTGTACTTTTTAATGAATTAGTACTTACTACTGTCTTCTTTATTGATGACCTCAAGGTTATATTTGAATATAATTTCTTATATTTTATGAAATATATTTTAATACAACTCTTGTAGTTTTAACTTTTATGTGTTGGTCGTTTATTCTCCTAGAATTAATTTTTGTGAAATGTGCAGTAGGGATCCTATTTTTTTGTATTAATAAACAATTATCCCAACCTCATTTAATAAAATAATCTGTAACAGCTTTGCCATAAATCAAGTTTCCCTGTTTGATGAGTTTCTATCTGTACTCTATATCTTGTCTAACTCTTCAATTAATCTATCCCTTACCAAATATTATAGAGTGTTAATTATTACAGCTTTATAACTGATTTTCACATCTGGAGGATAAACAGCCCTCCTTCCTCTCCTGTGGGCCTGTCAGCACCACGTTCGGCCTTGTGCTCTTGCATATCAGTGTAAGAATTAGCTTGACAAGTTCACACACTGGAAGAGACATGCACAAACCTGTTCTAATGGACTTTGTACCGCATGTTTACATCAATTTGGTAGAAACTGCCACAGTTTCCACCATGGTATGGATATTCTTTCATAATGTCTTTCCATAAAGTGTCTTAAGGGATGCCAAAATATTTTTAATATTCATTTTTAGATTATATTAATATGCAAGGCTATGAGAAAATGTAGCAAAGCTATTTGTGGTTTATTGGGGTACACAGAAATACGATTGATTTTATATACTGATTTCTATAACCTAGTTGCAACAAAGGCTTTCACAACCTTCAATAATCTAGCCATAGATTTATTTTTAATTACAAAATCTTTTTTAAAAAATTTATCCTTTTCAAACTTTATATCATTTACTTCTTTTTCTTTTCTTACTATGTGTGGTGGACTAATATGGTCAACTTGAGCAGGAACACCCAGCTGGACTGAGTTGGTGCAGTTCTGGGCGTAGAGGAGCCACCTGAGGATCATAAAGAATGGGAGCAGAAGACGGGAGCCGGCTGTTTCCCAAGAGAAGCTCTGCTGGGGCTGGTTCTCCTGAAAGGGATGCAGCTGTTCTCCTTGTAGGAGGTGCTCAGGGCCTTGCAGTCATCTAGGATGGCTGCTGCTTGCTTCAGGTGAGCGCTTTATCTTTATCTCTGCTGTCAGTGTCCTACCCCGGCTCCAGTATAGATTTCTTCAGTCTGTGTAATCAAGGACAATACTATCATGAACTATATTTTCTCCACTTTTTTTTTTTTTGTTTTTGGGTGGACAATACATGTATATATCATTTGTAAAAGTAAAAACAGGTTTTTCTAGTTTAATTTGCCAATTTCTTTATCATGAATTGATATTGAATTTTATGAAATTCTGTGTCTGTGTTTAATATTTCTCTTTAAATATAAAAATCAGTGAATTGGGGTGCATTAAGTTCTATTTCATCAAATACTCTGTGGTTCAAACCCAACAGAAGTCACAGTCAGGTTAGGCAATTAGGTATCTGGAGTTCTTCTTTCTCCACAGAGGCAGGGAGAGGCAGTCTGACAGTGACCCCTTCATCTTCACAGTTTGGCCTTCAGGTCAGTTTGGTGCTATCACTGTGTAATCTACAGAGCACAGAGTCATACGTGTGAGGTTTCATAGGTCAGGTTTGGAGTTTACACATACCAGACCCTCTCATATTAACTTGAATAAAACTCAATCACATAGGAAATATACTGAGTTTTGTGTCAGGAAGAATAAGTTCAGCAGGAAACTGACCATCATTCTTTACGAGGTGTGTCATCTCAATAGCTTGCCTCATTTTCAAGCAACTTTTGATTGATGTATGGACCCAATTAGATACACATTTAACTACTAGTATTTATTTGACTGGCAAATAATTTATTGGTTTTTGGTAACATTGAGATTGGTCAAAATTGTTCTAAACTTACCAAGACATAATCATTATTGTTACTATGGTCAATATTTAGTTTCTATTATTGATATATGTACTCATATCATTTCATTCATAACTTGGCATCTTTTTTTCTTTGTCTGAAAATTAGACACACACATATGGTACAGGATTACTGAAAATATTTTCTGTTGTCTGACTTTGTTTTGAAGAGTATTCACACTGAGTATATAATCTCAGGTTAGCAGTTATTTATTTTATTATTTTAAATATATTCATTCCATCTTCGTCTCACTTCAATCATGTAAGTTCAGGTGTTAGCTGTCAGTATGTGTATTTCTTCCTTGAAGGTAATATATCCTTCTCCTCATTTGGCTTTTAAGATTATTTTTTATGTTTGGTTTTTGCATGTATTTTGAAGCTTTGTTAACAAAATCATTCATATTTAGAATGGTGGTATTTTCTTGACTCAAGAAAGGAGTATTTTTAGGCATAAAAGAAATAGAAGTATTTCTTAAACAGACTAAAGTGACTGCTATTAACACAATGATCCGGATTTTTTATAATTTGATTTTGCATGGTATATTTTCTTTTCTATCCTTTCAATTTTTATTGCCTTTTGTCCAAAGTTTGTTACTGCTAGCCTGTATATAATTGATTCTTACTCTTTCTTTTTTCCAATCTGATGTTCTCTGTCCATAGTTGAAAATACCCTAGATCACTGTATGCAAATTTAATCACAGATATTTTGTACTGAAGTCTGTGTTTTTCTATTTTTTTCTCTCATTGCTCAATCTAGTCTGCCCTCTTTCACTGCTTTTTTTTTTTTTTTTTTTTTTTTTTTTTTTTTTTTTTTTTTTTTTTTTTTTTTTTTTTTTTTTTTTTTTTTTTTTTTTTTTTTTTTTTTTTTTTTTTT
>PVJO010025056.1:0-23344 GCA_004026905.1 Hystrix cristata | reverse complement strand
CAAGCACTCTAATCACTGAGCTAAATCCCCAGCCCCTGGCCGGTCCTTTTTATGCCACCCACATCTCATGGGATCTTGCACAAAGTTCTACATCTGGGCCGGAGAGCAGTGCTGGGATCCCACAAGTCAGGCTGAAGTCACTCTGGGCTGTCCTATTGAGAACCTGCTGGAGTTCTCCCAAGAAGTCCGCTCTCAGGGCTCTGGGAACTGCTCTGCACATGTATCCGGGATCTGGTAGTTAACAGCTCACGCCTACTACCCCAGCCAGTTTTGCCACACCCTAATCTACCTCACAAGGAAGGAAGGAAGGAAAGGAGTGAAGGACTCTTGGGGGTAGGTGGTGTGGCTGCCCAGGACTGGAGCACTGAAACTGCAGAGCTTTGAGGTGGAGGGAGACTGGGGGGGGTTTGGGCCTGGGGGTTGGTTCTCCATTGGAAGGTAGGGGCGGACTCCTAGAAATGCAGAGTCTGGTCTATGAAAGGAGAGCAGAACACAGGCGGGCTCCCCTGTAGTTGCCCATAATGGCTTGTTTCCAAGTCCACCTTCACACCTGCAAGCAGAAGAAGAGGTGAGCTTTGACTCTGTCTTTGGAATTGACTAATGGAACTGGCCAGTTGCCCTGTTAGATTTCCTGCAACATCTTAGCCAGTGGTAATTAATTACTTTGGCTCAGGTTCTTATTTGAAAATACAGTTAAAAAAAAAAAAGAAAATACAGTTAGTGCTCGCTTCAGCAGCACATATACTAAAATTGGAATGATGTAGAGAAGATTAGTATGTCTCTGCACAAGAATGACATGAAAATTCATGAAAATCCAGTGAAAGCTATGCAATAAAAATGCTGATCTGGGAGGCTGAGGCAGGAGGATTGCAAATTCAAGTTCAGCCCAGGCAATTTAGTACCTGCCCCCTAAAAAAAAAAAAATCCATGTGTAAAGTGATGCAGTTTAACAGGTTCCTGGGCTACCCACCTCAGAGGCAAGATCTGTCCAGAACATTCGCAGGCTCAAGGCAAGTGACGCCCATGGCCCACACACCCACGTCTAGGTGTGAAGGGGTCTCGAGGTCAGGCTAGCAGGCTGTTAAGATGTGTCTGTCCTCCTGCCTTGACAGATGGTCTCATCTCAGCTTGGAAAGCCAAGTGCAAACTCAGAACCAGCACATTTGGCTCCACAGCCCTCAGCCTACCCTGTCTCTTCCCATCCCCAGCTCCACCCCCCCACACACAGGTGGACACCCCAAGTTCTGATCGCACCCTGGCTACCTACTGAGGTCAGGGTGTTGATAGAGCCCAGACAGGGACACTGCCATTTGGAACGAGCCCACCCACCATCTTAGAGAAACGTAGGTCTCATTTTACTTGGGTCACAGAGGACACGTCAGTAGGGCATGAGCAGCCCCCAGGGACATGTCAGCAGTCTACAGAGGACTCGGAGGACACAGCAGAGAGCCATTTCTCCGACCCTCCCCCTCAAAACCCCAACGAAAGACGCTATTAAAAAGCCTCTCGGCCTGTAAGAGACGCCTTTTCCACAGAGAGTTCCCTCTCGGGTTTAGCAGTAAACCTGCTTGGGCCGCTGAGTTCATGCCCCTCTTTGCCGCCCCGGGTTGGAGGGTGTCAGGAGTGAGCCCCCGGACTCAAATCGTCGGTGCCAGAAAGAAAGCACTCAGACAGCAAGCAAGAGAACTCAACGAGGCAAAGTTTAAAGTTTACTTCTGCAGAAGGGCACAAGCGCACTCAGACACGAGGCAGCGGGCGTGCAGAGCAGCGGGGAAGCCGGGGTTCGGGGTTCGAGTCCTCACGCACCGGGAGCAGCTGTCCTTGAAGCTCATTGGCCAAATTCGAAGGCTCACAGTCTGTTGCGGTCTGCTAGGTTAAACCGCTAAGGGGGGAAGGACGGCTGAGGGGAAGAGCAGGAGGGCAGGGGGAGGGGCACAGAAGGTCCTTGGCTATTGATAGGCTGTCTTTGGTCTGCGGCTATGTTCTCAGAATTTAAACTGCAGGCATTTCCCATAATTCTGGGGTAAGGGGTGGAGGAGGGCAGTCTGGGTTGGACTAAAGTCTAAAATGGAGGCACTTCAGTTTTCATCCTTTGGTAGAAAAGACAGGGCCACAGTTTCTCGCAAGAGGTTTCCCCATTCATGGGCAGAGGGCTGCTCAGACTCTGGAAGTTGACTTGGGGTGATTTCGGCAGAAAATGTCAAACCACACTGGGCCTGGTGGTGCACGCCTGCAATCCCAGCGCTCGGAGGCTGAGGAGGATCACTATGAGTTTGAGGCCAACCTGAGCTATATAGTGAGTCCAAGACCAGCCTGAATTACAGAAAGAGACCTTGCCTCAAAGAAAAAAACAAAAAACAAAACATCAAGCCTGGTGTGGTGGCACATGCCTGAAATCCCAGTATTTGGGAGGCTGAGACAGGAGGATCACTGTGAGTTCGAGGCTAGCCTGAGCTACATAGTGAGTTCAAGGCCAGCGTGAATTACAGACAGAGACCTTCCTCAGGAAAAAAAAAAAAAATAGTGTCCAGAAGAACAGTGCTTCTGATAAACGACCAGTTTTTAAAGTTTCCAGTCTGGGGCTTGGGGATGTAGCTCAGTGGTAATGCTCTTGCCTAACATATGTGAGGCCCTGGGTTTTATGTTTAGCAGCAGCACCACCATCAAACAAAAACAAAAACAAAAACAAAAACAAACCCCAAAAAACTAATTTGTGATAGACTGACAATTTTTATAAAATACAGTGAAAAAAATGCATTCCTGGAAAATGATCAGGAATTTAAATATTGCAGCAGTCTTTTTTTTTTGAGACAGATTTGCCATATATTGCCCAGGCTGGGCTTGAACTCCTGGGCTCAAATGATCCACCCCATTTCAGCCTTGGGTGGCTGGGACTACAGCTGTGTGCCCCTGCTCTGGTTATAATTTTAGTTTTTTTTCCCCTCCTCCAAAGCCACTTATTTTTATTCGTATTTTGAGACAGGGTCTCCCTATGTGGTTCAGGCTGGCCTTAAACTCACTTTGTAGGCCAGGCTGGTCTGATGACCCTCCTGCCTCAGCCTCCCTGGTGCCAGGACTACAAGTGTACCCCACTATGCCTGGCTTCAAAGTCAAATTTTGCTGCAAGTTTCTAAATGCTTGCTTTCAGTTTCTATGTTCAGCTCTTTTTTTTTTTTTTTTTAGCTCATTGTTGACAAGTAACAAGCATATCATTGACTGGCAGTCTGCCCTGGTCTGAAGGAGCAATGTAGACCCCTTTAGCCCCTCTGTCATCATTTTATATGTTATGGCATGGCCTGAGGCATGGCTTGAGGAGGGCCCAGGATGCTGATGTGAGGGGTAGTGCTGTGGATTAGCCTATAACAGTAGGCTTTCTTCTTGGAATCTAAGAGTAGTGTAAAGGAGGGGCTGGCTTTGGATATATAGACTTTAGAACAATGTGAGGACTCTAGACTAATTTATCAAAAAGTCCAGTTTCCTACCCCATAGCACAGTGCCAGGACTCCAGGATATACAAGGAAACCAAAGACAGAATGCACATTTGTGAATAAGGAAGTCTGTTACATAACAGAAGAGCTTGACTCTTAATAGTTATCTAATGATTTATAAGCTCTGTAGACTGTAAGATGCACAGGGCGGGCTGCTGGCATGTTTGTTTGCTTTTTGCCTTGTCACAGTTGCAAGAGCCCCAGATGTCACTTGTTCTGCAGCCAGTTAAGCTCTGTCTCCATCTTCCTCCAGTTCTCTGGTGTGTAAGTACCGGTTGACTCTGATCACCATGTGTTAGTTTCCTCCATTCTTTCCTCTGAGCATCATTGTCTTCTGTAATAAAATACTTTCACAATCATAATACTTTCACTATCACAATCACAGAATGGTGACATAGGGTCCCCGGAAGAAGGACACATAGGGTGCAGTGGCCACCATTGCAAAGGATTAGGCCATCCAAATCCCTGACTGAGCAGTGCATCCAGAGGGAAGGCAGGGAAAGTGGGAGAGGAGGTACCTGCCGGTGTTACGTCCACATTATGGCTCCTGGACCCCCAGGTAGACCAGCAGTCTGCATGAACCTTAGAATGAAGGGACAGAAATACTCTGGCTGGGAGCAGATCAAGATTCTTACTGGGCAGAAGATGTATCTCAATGGCAGAGCACTCTGATTTTGCTCAGCACTGCGACAGCAAGGGAGAAACAAGAGAGAGAGAGAAATTCTAGGCTCAAGTGGCTTCATGGGTGAATTCCTCCAAATCCCTACAGTAGGAGCAGTACCAATCTTACCTTCTTCCAGTTCATCTCGTAAGATAAGCAGAATCTTGATAGCAAGGACAACTGAGGTAGGAGATTAGCACTGGGACAAACTTGTCAAACAACTGGGTGGAATCTGTTGAAGCCATGGAAATCCAGGGAACATGCACAGAGCACAGAATCCAGGACACCTCTGCAGCCCCCGAGCACTTATGTGGAGCATATCAGAAAAGTGCTATTTTCTTTGAGACAAGGTCTTGCTAAGTAGTTCAGACTGGCCTTGAACTCATTATGTAGCCCAGGCTGGCCTTGAACTCACTGCAATCCTCTTGTCTCAGCCTCCTGAGTGCTGAGATCACAGGCATGCACCACCATGCCTGGTTTAAAAGTGCTATTTTCAAGTCTTTATTTACATTTGGTGCCAAGCCAAGCAAGTCTTTGAAGGACAGTTTAAATCTAATGCCAGGCCAAGTGAGTTTTTGACAGGATAACATCCCAGTGCCATGTTTGCATGAGGAAGAAACCAATCCAGGATTCCAGAAACAAAAGACCTCTTTCCCTTATCCTCACGGCCACTGTGAGTTTGTTCACTGGTTGCTCTCACTCTGTGGAGCGTAATTCTTTTCACCTTCAATAAATATACATCCCTACTACCTTTTCTGTGTGTCTTGTCCAATTCTTTGTTCAGGACGTGAATCTCCTGAAAAGAATTCCCCTGGGACCCACAGTTTGGTAACATCTTGGTGAGCCAACAGGGATAGAAGACCCTTTTGAAGGGCTGGGGATTTAGCTAGGCAGTTAGAGTGCTTGCCTAGCAAGCACAGACCCTGAATTCAATCCCCACTACCAAAGACCCATTTGGAAAAACAATTTTTTTCTTTTGCTCTCATATCTTTTTTGTTATCTTTGTCACTCATTGTGGGCATGGATCAGACAGTTAAGAGCCACTAGGCTATCTGACACTAACCTGGCTGCAGACCAGACCATTCTAGGCTCGCTCTGCCAGGTACAAACAAAACAAAGCAAAACAAAACAAAACAAAAAACTATGCACCATGTATGTTTCATGTGTGTGCCACCTAAAGCTTAATGTGTTTCTTTTACTCCCAAAAGCAAAACTTTTGTTCTTCCCAATATTTTATTAAGCTTTCTTATTCTTTTTTGTGGGAACAGCTATTGGTAACTTGGTCTTCTGCTTGCATAGCCACCTACACCAGCCTGCCTTTCTTGTGCTCACCATGATGAAAGTCATATGAACTTTCCCCCTAGTTGGCCTTTTATCTCTAGTGATCCTTAGGGCCCTATTTATTAAAACCTCAGGGAGCCATTCCAATTCACTTTTACACGATGTTTCCCAACTGTCCTTGTGGACACTAGAAAATCTTATTTGGGCACTGATATTAAGAAAAAAATTAAAAAAAAAAGAAAGAAAGAAAGAAAGAAAGAAAAAAAAGAAAAAAAAAAGAAAAGGAAAAAGGCTAAATAGCTATGTAGCATCCAAATATACCTTTCTGGTGCTACATGCCCATGCAGCAATCTGGAAAGAAAGGAACGTGCTAACTAATAAGTGATCGTCTATAAAGCAAAAGCAGGAAATTCTACAACCCCTGGAGGCAGTCCATCTGCCTTGGGTCTCCAGGCAGGTCACTGTCATTCACGGCAAGGGACACTAAACGTACATGTCTAAAGTCTCCTTGGAAAATCAAAGGCTAGTATAGAGACAAAAAAGGGCTCACTTACGGTCCCTCAAGACTCTACCCTCACTCTCAGTTCCTGAAGAACCATTAAAATCAATCTATACTCCCTGGGAAGATAAATGGGGCTTAGGACAAGCAGAAATTAAAAGCAGGGTTTAGAGGTATTTGGGAAACAAACTGAGCCTTCCTCGAGGGACTCGAGGAAAAGCTCTAAAAGGTCTTCATGATACTTTCCTTATGGGAAGAGATGCTACATTGGATTTTCACAAGATTAGGACTAGCAGCAACCACTTGATAGGTCTTCAAAGTTTGCCCACTCTGTGCCTACAGTAACTCTGGTAAGCCCAAACCACCATTTTCGTTAGTACCTACAGAGGAGAGTGGAGAGGACTGGCAATTAGACTTTACCCATATGCCACCATGTCAGGGGTTTAAACAGCTGACGCCTTTACAGGCTGGACTGAGGCCTTCCTTACCCAATCATAAAAGGCTACCGAGGTAGTCAAGGTGCTCCTCAAAGAAACCATCCCCTGGTTTGGACTACTCGCATCCTGTTGGAGAGACAACAGGCCTTCTTTTACCTCTCAAATAACACAAGGGTGGCCAACACTTTAGGAATAAAGTTCCTAACTCTTCATGGAGACTTCAGATGTAAGTGAAGAATTGAAAACAGCACTTTTCTGAGTGGTTCGTGTACAGTGCTCAGGAGCTGCAGAGGACATCTGGATCCTGTGGTCTGCACATGTGCCCTGGGTCTCCATGATTTTGATGGGTTTCACCCACTTGTTTGACTGGTTTTGTCACAGCACTAATCTCCTACCTCACTTGTCCTTACTGTCAAGGTTCTGCTTGTCTCACCAGATGAACTGAAAGAAGATAAGATTAAAAGAACCAACTAGATCCTAAAGCAAACCCTGGCAAAACTTTGCCAAGAGACTTCTGAGACTTGGCTATGATTATTGCCAATACCCCTCACAAGTGTTCGAAACACCTTCAAAACAGGGCTAAATATGTGTCCATTTGGAATGCTATGTAGAAGACATTTTCTGTCTTCTGGTATAGTAGTGGGGCCAGAGACCACGAGACTCTTACAGTGTCTATTAATCCAAGCCAAGTACAACAGGCTATCCAATTATTTGAAAACAAACTCCTGCCAGCCCTTGGCCCAGGGGCATCGCTCTGTGTCAGCCCTGGAGACCAGGTGCTCATTAAAATTTGTACAGAAGAGACTACTGCAGACCAATTAAAACCAAAACAGAAGGCCCTTTTCAGTGAGCCTTGCCACACCCACTGCAGTGAAGGTGGCAGGAATCAATGGATAGCTAAAACCAGCCCCACCTGAACTGTCTGAGGCAGAGGACCACGCAAATGAAAACCCTCTGGGGGACTGGAGGCTCCTCTTCAAATAGTGGGACTCCAGTTCCTGTCAGGGTGTAGGTAAGTAGAATCACTAATGACCCCCAAGTCACCACAGCTCAGCTGGACATCTGTGCTAGGACTCCTGCTTCTAATTGGACCCATAATGTGGGTAATCTTGCTAGGACTCTGGCTGTCAGGTTCTGGGTAGTTTATCTGATACCCCTCTTCATCATACTTTCCTCTCCACAGGAAGCATGGAAATAAAACTCTGTAGAAAACTTCTCTAAATAATAACACAGAAAAATAATGTCACTAATTGTTGGATCTGTCATTGTCTACTTTTTTATTGTGAGCAGAGTATCTTTCTTCCTTTATTCTCTTCAATAACAATTATACAATTTTCTCTAATAAGATCTTATATATGTCCAGCGAGCTTTACTTCTAGGTACTTTATAGTTTTGTTATCATTATAAAAGACTAGAGACAGAAAGCCTAGTTGAGGAATTATGCAGAAATTCAGGTAAAAAAGAATAATAACAGATAATATTCATTTTAGAGGTGTCCAATCAGAACTACTATGGCAGTATCACAGATGAGGTTTAATAAAGCATACTTAAAGGGGGGAAGAAAGGGAAAGAAAAAAAGCATCTATGGGGAAGGATGATATTCATTCAGACAGAGAAAACAGAAGGCAAAAAATTAGGTTAGGGTGGTGATTTTCTATATGCCATATTTGAAGTGCTTGTCTAGTATGCAGTTAAAAAAGTGAATCTAAAACTCAGGAGAAATTTGGGTTAGAGGTTTGACAGTCACAGGAAAAACAGGTAGGCATGCTATAAGATTGTCCAGAGAATAAGTTAAAATGAGAAAAGGACCAAAACTTACAGATGAGTAACAGTTAAAGTATGAGTAGTTGCTCAGGAGCCCCAAAGATGACTGACAAGTAATTAAGAAAGGGAAGAATTATGAAGCCCTGCACAAAATGGACTACACATATGCTTGTTGTTATGATTTACTTGTAGATGTAAATGCTTTTTGGTTTGTAGGCACTGTGGTCTGTATCCTCTGAAACTGATGCTGAAACTTCATTCCTAATGAACGGAATAGAGAGGTGGTGGGACTTTGAAAAGATGTGTAGATTATTAGAGGGATGACTTCCTCCCTCAAGGGAGTTCTGGCTGTGGCAGGATGGGGTTAGTTACCACCAAATGTGAGCACTCTTTGCATTTTGCCTTCTGTATGCACCATGTTGTGCTGGAAAAGCAGAAGGGTCATGAGGTCCTTGCCAGAAGCAGGTGCTCGATTTTGGCCTTCCTGTGCTCCAGAACCAAAAGGCAAAATGAACTTTCTTTAATAAATTACCCAGTCTCGGGTATTCTGTCATAGTAGCACAGAATAGACTAACACAACAGGAAAGAATAACTTCATGAAATACATTCAAAAAGTAGTGAAAAATGAAATGGATGTTAGAATCTGAAGTCCTACTTTAATGGAATATAACAAAGAACCTCTGCACAGGAGAGAAAAGCAGTTATACTAGCTGAGGGATCAGATGCCTCCATAGGAGATGCAGACTTTGTAACTGTACTATGTAGTCTGAAAAATGTGTATAGTGCTTCAAGGTGGGAGAACATTTCAAAAATGCAAGATTTGTCAATCATGGTCTCAGCACCCTCGCCTGTAAAAAGGGCTTGATGTAATTCCCTGCTGTATTATTCTAGGGATTAAATAGAAAACATGTAAATCATAAAGCAGAGATTCTGATGTAAGATAACTGCTTAATAAATATTCTCTTCACCACATATATTATTAGATTATATTAAGTTACATGAAGGCAAGGACCTATAGATTCATCTTACAATTATACAAGCTAAGAAACTAAAGGTCAGTAATGATATGTCCTTGCAATGTTATAAACTTTTCACAAGATGCAAAAATGGTTCATATTTCAGTTTCTCTTCTGATTTTCTACTTTTCGTATATTAATGGTTAAATAGTTTGAATTTTATAGCAATTCTCACCTCACAATTTTCCTAAATAGATTAAATGAATTAAGAGCAGTAACACCTTTCAAAAGAAAATACTACTTCTATTGAAGAATTTGCTGTTGTAGTAAAAGTGTAATAAAAGTGGCAATAAAACTTCACTATAGGGATTAGAGATTTAGTTCAAGTGGTAGAGTGCTTGCCTAGCAAGCTTAAGGCCTTGTGTTTGATCCCCAGCACCCAAACAAACAAACAAGCAAAGTTAACCATAATTTCATTGTATATGGTCATATCCATTCAGTACCTGTGGTGGACCTAATGTGGTCAACTTGAGCCAGAACGCCCAGCTGGACTGAATTGGTGTGATGCTGGGCGTACGAGATCCACCTGAGGGTTGCTGCTGATGCAACATAAGGCAGAGTGGGAGCCGTAGCTAGTTGGTGGACTGTTTCCCAGGAGAAGCTCTGCTGCGGCTGGTTCTTCTGAAAGAAACTCGGCTGTTCTCATCGAGGAAGGAGCTCAGGGCCTTGCTGTCGTTGAGGATGGCTGCTGTTGCTTCGGAGGAGCTCCGGTTGTCATCGCTGCTGTGAGCATTGTATCCTGGTTCCAGGGATCTTTTCAGCCATCATCTGCAGACGCGGACGTACATGGGACAGTGCTGTGGGCTCCCAGCCCTCAGTTGGATCTTTTGGGTCTCCAGTGCCTAGATGGACATTCGGCACCTTCTGCATTTGGCTTCTGGGTGAATATTGTATTCTACAAATGTCCTCTATTAAATCTGCTCTCCTACAACCACTGGTTCTAGCAAATCTAACTAAGACAGTACCTGAATAGCTGATTATTGTCATCGAGATTTTCTCATCCCCATCTGCCTTTGATGTCTTCATTACATGATTTTTAAGAAATTGTCTCAGTAGTTGAATAGTCTATTGACTTGTAACTTCAGGACCAAAATTGCTATTGTTTCTTAAATAGGTTATAAAGCCAATCCATGGCTTCTCCTGCTATGAAACAATTGCCATATTTTAAAAAGTGTTGTCTGTATTTTTTTAGGGGTATTCCAGTTCGGAAAGATGTGGTCACTTGGCCCCACAGCTTGGTGGCCCAGTAGGTCCTGGGTGGCACCCCCGACTGTCTATGGGATGTCAGTGCGCAGAGGCATCTACAGAAGCAGAGTGGACATCCGAGGATGCAGCTCCAGCGATGGCTTGTCTGCTTTATGGATTTAGCTCAGTGGTTAGAATGCTTGCCTAGCAAGTGCAGGTCCCTGAATTTGATCCCCAACACCAGAAAACAAACAAACAAACAAACAAAAACCAAAACAAACCAGAAAGCAATCATTTAAAAAAAGAAGTATAAGGGATTTATTAGGCAGAATTTTATTTATTTTACTTTTTGAGTCAGAGCCTCACTATGTAGCCCAGGCTGGCCTTGAATTTGAAACATTCCTCCTGCCTCAGTCTCCCAAGTGCTAGGATTAGAGGCATGAGCCACCACACCTGGCAAGGCAGAATTTTAAAAGTACCCATCCAAAGGAATAGAGTGTGGGCCCTCAAGAGAAGGGCACCTGACCAGGAAATATTCTGACCTGCTCCCTCTCATATTTGGCTCCTCCCACCTAAACCTAATAATAAAGTTTGTCCATCCAAGTCTTCAAAGGAATCCATCTTTAGATGATGTTCCAGACTACCGTGTATGACTCTTCTGACAAATTCACCAAAGTATCTCTACTTGGACAGGCAGCTCAACATTTCCTGATATGGAGGCACTAATGTTTTTATGATTGTCTTTTTATTTTTATTTATTTATTTATTTATTTTTTTGGTGCTGGGGATTGAACTCAGGGCTCTGCATTTGGTAGGCAAGCACTCTAACTACCAAACTAAGTCCCCAGCCCTCTCATTGTCTTATGACTGGTTCAGTCCAGCCAGGTGAGGTCCAACATCCCAGGTAGTCAGAGAGCATTTGGGGCCTGCAGTCCTCTCAACAGGAAGCAGCTTGTTTTAGTTACTTTTCTCTCGTTGTTGGGACAGAATACTCGACACCCAAAGTTAGGGGAAGAAAGGTTTATTAGCTCGCAGTCTGCAGAGGTTTCAGTCTATAGTCCTCTGGGTCCGAGGCAGGGCGGCATGGCAGACCGGCAGCTCACCGGCAGCAAAGTAAAGTGAGGAATTGCAAGGAATGTATGCAAATAAGCAATGCAAACAAGCAGCTAGTTAGCTTCTTCCTGTATCTTATCTAGGCTACCTGTCCTTAGGGCAGGTAGCACTCCCACCTTTAAATTTAGTTCCACATCCTTGATCCCAGCAGAACCATGCCAAACCGATCAATAGATTAATTTAGTAATCACACACTCTAGATCCAGCTATCTCTTACCACATGAGGCTTTGGGGGGACATCTAGACACAAACCATAACACAGCTGTAAGAAAAAAAGAGACCTCCACCCTTCAGTATCCCACAGAGAATTCTGGGGATTATGTCTCCCAGAGGGAAATGAGGGAGGAGATTAGCTCTGGGACAAAACTGATCAAACAAGCTGGTAAAACCTGTCCAAATCATGAGACCCAGGGCACATGCTCAGAACACAGAATCCAGGATGCCTCTGCAGCTCTGAGTGCTGAACATGGAAGCAGTTGAAACAGTGCTGCTTTCCATTCTTCATTTACATCTGGTGCAAAGTGAGTCTTTGAAGGACTGTTTAAATTTGGCACCAGGCCAAGTGAGTTCTTGACAGGAAAACATCCCAATGGTTTCTTTGCATTGGGGAGAAGCCAGTCCAGGAATTCCAGACACATAAGACCCCCTTCCCTTATTCCTGCGGCTGCTGTGAGTCTGTTCACCCATCACTCTCACTCTGCAGAGCTCACTTCTTTCCCATCTTCAATAAATGTGGATCCCTGCTACCTGTTCTGTGTGTCTTGTCCAATTCTTTGTTCTGAACACCAAGAATCTGGACAGAGTTCCCTGGGCCCCATCATCTGGTAACACAGTGAAGACAAACTGTAGGCCTATCAGTTTTATGAACATAGATGCAACAATCCTAAACAAGATATTAGCAAATGGACTTCCATTACACATAAAGAGTTTACTACATCAGAACAACTTTGAATTTACTCTAGGGAAAGCAGGATAGGACTTGAAAACTTATTACTGTAATTCATTATATTAACAGAGTAAATAAAATAAATCACATGTCTATTTTGGCAGATGCAGAAAAATGATACAGTTCTACAGCATTATTTTTTAAATTTTATTTTTGTTTATTGTTTGTTTATTCGATTGTTTTTTGAGACAAGGTCTCACTATGTAGCCCAGGCTGGCCTTGTATTTGTGGCAATCCTCCAGCATCCTGAGTGCTGGGATTATAGGCGTGCACCACCACTCTTGATTTATACCATTTTGTTTTTG
Organism: Hystrix cristata; assembly: GCA_004026905.1. Classification (NCBI taxonomy): domain Eukaryota; kingdom Metazoa; phylum Chordata; class Mammalia; order Rodentia; family Hystricidae; genus Hystrix; species Hystrix cristata. The sequence goes on along the minus strand of PVJO010025056.1, from coordinate 10,649 downwards.
TAATATTGGGGATTGAACTCAGGGCCTTTGCACTGAATTACATCCTCATCCCTTTATATGTTTCATTTTGAAACAGGGTCTCACTAAATTGCTAAATCACCCAGTCCAAACTTGAATTTGAAATCTTCCTGCCTCAGCTTCCTAGGATGCTGGGATTACAGACATGTGCTGCCACTCCGAGTTTATGCCATTTTTAATAAAAGCTCTCAGAAAACTGGGGCTAGAAGAGAAATTCCCCAATAATGAGTAAAATTTTAAAAAACCCTACATCTAATGATGTCACTTAATAGAGAAACAATGAAATTTTCCTCCTGAGATTAAGAATGAGACAAAGTTACTGTCCTAGTTACTTTTCTTGTTTCTGAGACAAAATACCTAACACCATAAGTTAAAGGAGGAAAGGCTTATTTCAGCTGACAATTTGTAGCGCTTGCAGTCCACAGTGGCTGCCTCTATGGCAGAGGGGAATCACAGGGGAGAAACTGTCCATGACATGGCGACAGAAGGCAGCAAGCAGCAGCAACAGCAATAGCAGCAGCAGCCAATTTTCCTTCTTTCTTCCCCTTATAGTCCATCCAGGCTACCTGCCCTGGAGGGGCACCCTTAATCCCAGCATCACATTTTTAATCCAAGCATTGCACACCCTAGATCCAGCCACCTTCGAAAAGCCCCATCTATGACTGTGTGAGGCTTGGAGGCTTTGGAGGGACATGTAGATACAAGTCATAACAGTTACCTACTATCATAACTTTTAGTCAGTGTTATTCTGGAGTTTCTGGCCAATGCTGTGAGGAAAAAAAAAGATAAAAAGGAAAAAGATAAAGAAAGACAGGTGGGCTGGGGATTTAGCTCAGTGGTTAGAGTGCTTGCCTTGAAAGCGCAAGGCCCTGAGTTTGATCCCCGGCACAAAAAAAAAAAAAAAAAAAAAAAAAGACAGGCAAGATCTAGCTGGCCATGGTAGTGTAAACCTATAATTTCAGCACTCTGGGAGGCTGAGGAGGATGGGGAGCAGAGTCCACCCTGGACAACTGGACAATTTAGCATCTTAACAAGACCTTGTCTCAACATAAAAGCTGAAAAAGGGTTGAGGATGTAGCTCAGAGGTAAGGCCCTGGGTTCAATCCCTAGTATGGAGAGAGGGGTCTGGGCAGCCAGGCTGTGATGTGGCTCAGAATTAAGAGTATTTTCCTTTTTTTAAAAAAATTTTTTTGAGAGTTGGGGATTTAGCTCAAGTGGTAGAATGCTTGGCTAGCAAGCCCAAAACCCTGAATTTGATTCCCAGTACACCTCCAAAACACATTTTTTTTTTTTGAGATAGGATCTCCCCAAATCACTTATTTGTCTCAGCTGGGTTTGAACTTCCAATTCTCTTGCCTCAACTTTCCAGAGTGCTATGATTACAGTGCTGCCATGCTTGGCAAGAGTACTTTCTTACCAGGTGCCAGGTCCTGATTTTGATTCCCAGTACAGCCAGTAAATGAGTGAAAGAGGAAAACACAGTTTCAGATTGAAAGAAAATATTTGAATTACACATGCTGAAACAATTTACATCAAAATTTATAAGAGAATTACAAAGGGCTGGGTGTGGTGGTGCATGCCTATAATCACAGCACTAGGGAGGCCAAGGCAGGAGGCAGGAGGATTGCTGAGAGTTCGAGGCCAGCCTGAACTACATAGCAAGACCTTGACTCAAGCCACCCCCCAAAAAAAAGAGAGAGTGAGAATTACAAGTAAGCCAAGTACAGGGTGCACACCTATAGTTCAGAGCCATTGTGAGCAATTTAGCAAGAGTCTGTCTTTTTGGGGGGGATGCAGTACTGGGGAATTGAACTCAGGGCCTTGCACTTGCTAGGCAAGCACTCTACCACTTGAGCTAAATCTCCATCCCCAAGAGTGTGACTTAAAATAAATAATAAAAAGATCTATGGTGTACCTCAGCGGTAGAGCTCTGCTGAGTTAGAGTCCCAATACTACACACACACATACACATATGCATGCACACACATAGGGAGGAGAGAGAGAGACAGAGACAGAAACTACAAATAAGCCAGGCATGGTTACAGTCCATGCCTGTAATTCAGGCCAGGCTGAATACATAGCAAGACCATGTCTTAAAAAAAAAAAAAAAAAGAAAGAAAGAAAAAGAAAAAGAAAAGAAACTAACCCAGGGGAAGGCTGTATAAGAATCCTATGACCTAATCCCAAGGAATTTAGCCTAATAGGTTACACCTCTGGGACTGCAAGGTTTAGGATCAGGAGATGCCCTGTCAGGTCCCACTAATGAAGACTGACCCAGAAACAGGCCTTGAGGATCACAAAACCTAGTTTCTACCCCTTCTGTTTATAGACCCGTCATGGAAAATGCCTCATGTATTCCTTTTAATTCTACCCTCATCCACTGGGAACAGTTCCATACTAAAGTCCTTCAGAAAGACCATCTGTAAGATTCACTATATGGTTATTGAGAGTTGGTTCAAATGCCCGTGTTCTGATGAAGCTCTCACCTTCCCAGTGTGCGCGCCTGTTCCTCCAAGGTCTGGTAACTGTGCAGGAACAGTTTTACTATCAACAAAGACTGTACTTTGATATGCACTCTGGCAGCATCCCGGGTCCTAGCCAGACCCAGGGTGAACGCCTGAGGTAAAGTCGTGCACGCTCACTTCCTGGAGGGGAGCATTCCTTTGTCAGAACATAGATAACTTCAGCTGCAGCACCCAGGTGCGCTCTCTCACTCTCCTTCTCTCCTTCACTCTCTTTCTTCTTCGCTCCCTCTCTCCCGCCTGCCAAGGTTGCTGATGATTTCTTTCACTCATGCGGCTGATGTTTTTCACTCGTGTAGCTGATGTTTTCATTCGAGTAGCTGATGTTTTTCGCTCACGTAGCTGATGATGTTTTTCTGTGTGCGCAGGTGGGGACTGCTCGTCCCCCTTTCTGTTGCGCCCCCCACAATGGCTTCTGATTTCTACTTTTGCACCCTTGAGGCTGCTGGATGTCTCTGTGTGTCGACGGGCGCTGCTGCTAGTGGCGCCTGCCCGACTGCTGTTCTTGCATCCCATGTGGTGCTGCTTCTCTAGCAAAAGCTAATCTCTGCTTGGACCACTCCTGTGCTGCGGATTGCCAGTGACAGAAACAATGGATTGGCGGTACGGTTTTCCTAGAGCTTTTTTTTCCTCTTCTCTTTCTTTACTGTTATTAAAAAACTTAATTAATATTTGTGAGTGGTATCTTGTCTCCTTCCCCACAAATCGAGCCCTAAAACAGTGTGTTTATGGGCGGCGACAGCAAGTATTTACCTCCTCGTTGTTACACCATCCAATGCATAACCTCCATCCCTGCCACCATGGCCACTCTGTTCATGAGTCCATTGGGCAGTGACAGGGATGGCTGAAGAAAGAGGTTGACCACTACCTACAGAATGGGTCATCTTATCCACTTGTTAAAGTCCTCTTCTGTTGAGGCCACTTTTTGGTGAGCATTTACATGGGATACAAATATTTTTATATCCCTTGCCCAGATGGAGAGCTCTATCCAGATACCTCTCCCCCAGACATCTTTGTCACCAATTTTCCAATCATGGTCCTTCCAAGTTCCTGACCATCTGGCCAGACCATTGGCTACAGCCCATGAATCAGTATACAGTCGCACATCTGGCCATTTCTCCTTCCAGGCAAAATGTACTACCAGGTGCACTGCCCGAAGTTCTGCCCACTGAGACGATTTCCCTTCTCCACTGTCCTTCAGGGATGTTCTGGAAAGGGGCTGTAATGCTGCAGCTGTCCACTTGCCGGTGGTGCCTGCATAACGTGCAGAACCATCTGTAAACCAGGCCCTGGCCTTCTCTTCTTCTGACAACTAGTCATACGGTACACCCCATGAGGGCAAGGGTGCGTGCTGGGAAACAGAAGGCAATACAGCAGGAGTAGGAGCCACAGGTATCTGGGCAACTTCTTCATGTAATTTACTTGTACCCTCTGGACCTGGTCTGGCTCGATCACGAATGTACCATTTCCATTTGATGATAGAATGTTGCTGTGCACGCCCAACCTTTTGATTTGGTGGGTTGGATAATACCCAACTCATGATAGGCGACTCAGGTGTCATGGTGACCTGGTGTTCCATGGTGAAGCGTTCAGTTTCTACTAAGGCCCAGTAGCAGGCCAGGAGCTGTTTTTCAAAGGGGGAGTAGTTGTCTGCAGATGATGGCAGAGCCTTGCTTCAAAATTCTAAAGTCTCTGCTGTGATTCGCCTATGGGGGCTTGCCAGAGACTCCAGACAGCATCTCTACCTGCCACTGCCACTCCAAGTACCATTGGGTCTGCTGGGTCATATGGCCCCAGTGGCAGGGCAGCCTGCACAGCAGCCTTCACCTGTTGTAGAGCCTTCTCTTGCTCTGGGCCCAACTCAAAACTAGCAGCTTTCCGAGTCACTTGGTAAATGAGCTGAAGTAGTACACCTAAGTGAGGAATATGTTGCCTCCAGAATCCAAATAGGCCCACTAGGCGTTGTGCCTCTTTTTTGGTTGTAGGGGGAGCCAAGTGCCACAACTTATTTTTTACCTTAGAAGGAATATCTCCACATGCTCCACACCACTGGACTCCTAGGAATTTCACAGATGTAGAAGGACCTTGAATTTTAGTTGGGTTTATCTCCCATTCTCTGGCTCCTGAATGCTTTATTAACAAATCCAGAGTGGCCGCTACCTCCTGCTCATTTGGTCTAATCAGCATGATATCATTGATGTAGTGGACCAGCCTGATACTTTGCGGGAGAGAAAGGCGATCAAGATCCCTGTGAACTAAGTTGTGACAGAGGGCTGGAGAGTTAATATAGCCCTGAGGTAGGACTGTGAAGGTGTATTGCTGGCCTTGCCAGCTGAAAGCAAATTGTTTCTGATGGGCCTTATGGATAGGTATGGAAAAGAAGGCATTTGCCAAGTCAATGGCTGCATACCAAGTACCAGGAGATGTGTTAATCTGCTCGAGTAAGGACACCACATCTGGTACAGCAGCTGCAATCGGAGCCACCACTTGATTCAGTTTACAGTAATCTACCGTCATTCTCCAAGACCCATCTGTCTTCTGCACAGGACAAATGGGAGAATTAAATGGGGATGTGGTGGGAACCACCACCCCTGCATCCTTCAAGTCCTTGATAGTGGCATTAATCTCTGTGATCCCTCCAGGGATGCGATACTGTCTTTGGTTTACTATTTTACCAGGCAAAGGCAACTCTAATGATTTCCATTTGGCCTTCCCAACCATAATAGCCCTCACACCACAGGTTAAGGATCCAATGTGAGGATTCTGCCAAGTACTAAGTACATCTATCCCAATTATGCACTCTGGAACAGGAGAAATGATGACAGGATGAATTCGAGGGCCTATTGGACCCACTGTGAGTCGGACCTTTGCTAAAACTCCATTGATCACCTGACCTCCATAGGCCCCTACTCTTTTTTTTTTTTTTTAATTTTTTTTTTATTTTTACCAGTAGGCTCCTACTCTTACCAGAATGGCGTTTTGGATCCCCTGGAATCAATGTTAATTCAGAGCCAGTGTCCAGTAATCCCCGAAATGTCTGATCGTTTCCCTTCCCCCAGTGTACAGTCACTCAGGCAATAGGCCTTAGGCCCCTTTGGGGAAGGATGGGAGAAAGATTAACTGTATAAATTTTTGGTGCACAGGCGTCCTTCCCCAAGGAGACTTGGCCTCCTCTTCATTCAAGGGGTTCCAGGTGTGTAAACTGGCTCAAATCTGGGAACTGGTTGAGAGGTCGTGATTCCCTGTTATTACGATTTGAAGTAGGTTTCCTTTCATTTGCCCTTGAATTTTTTCAATTATATAAATCTCGTAGAAATTTTGTAGGCTTCCCGTCTATTTCACTTATGAGAACACCGTGGCTAATCAGCCAATGCCATAGGTCAACACATGTCAGGCCATTCTGATTGTTGTTCTGCTCCTGTTGGCTATTATGGTAAGTGTGTGCACTCTGCCTTTGGCGATTAAGTGCTGCCACTTGACCCTTGCCACTCCGGGAACTGATCAGACCCATCGCCCTCAAATTTCCCAGTTGAGCAACCGCGGTCCCCACTGTAAGGTCTGGCATAGAGAAGAGCAATGACAGGGCTCTTTAGGGATGCTGGTGCTCCTCTCACAAATCTGTTCCTCAAGGTGTTAGTGAAAGGTATGTTTTCTGGATCATCCCAGTGTGGAGGATTAGGTTTAGCATGACAGATCCACTCCAGCATTCCCATTTCCCTGAGTCTCCGAATCCCCTCATCAACGGTAAACCAAGGAATGTCAGACATTTCTAACTCATTCGCAGTGGGCCATCTTTTGATCCATATTTCTTCCAACCAGCCAAATAAACTATGAACACCTTTCTTTACTCCACGAGCTGCAACATTAAATTCAGAATCTCTGCTTAAGGGTCCCATATCAACAAACTCAGCCTGATCCAGGTATATGTTTTTTCCACCATTATCCCATACCCGTAAAATCCATTCCCACACTTGTTCATCAGGTCTCTGTTTATAAGAGTTAGAAAATTCAAGAAGTTCTTTGGGGGAGTAACGAATCTTCTCATGGGTCATACTTTGTACTTCACCCTTAGGGGCCCTCTGTGATTTGAGCCTGGTTATGGGTCTAGAGGCAAAGGTGAGTGGTGAGGGTGGGTCCTGAGAAGCTTCAGCATTATCTTGCTCAATCAACACCACAGGGGATGGGGCTGGGGGTGAGGATGCCTCTGCTGCTGTAGGTGAGGAAATCTCTCCTTCTGGCAAGATAATCTCATTAGCATCTAGAAGCTCAGCATCTTCAACTTCCTCAGGATCCTCCCAAACATCTCCATCCCAATTCACGGGATCCCACTCTTTACCGATCAGTGCCCTCACCTTTGCTTCAGATACCCTTCGAGGCTGAGCATTAAACTTACATTGTAGTTCAGCTAATCGAATTATGAGGGCCTGTATTTGGGTTTCTGCTTTCAGCCTTGTGGCTAAAAGACAGGAGATTGTCTTTCAGACACACCTAGAAACTTTTAAATTTCTTGTGTGTGTCTGGAGTTGGGAATTTGAATTTTTGAGCTCCTTATTTTCCTTCATTAGTTTGTCCAGAGATGCTAAGACCAGCCAGCCAGCATCATTGTATTTCCGGCTCTGCCAAAAATGTTCAAAACTTTGGGATATGGACTCAGTAAATTCCTGACAATTCACAAGTGGTGAGGTAATCAAATGGGTTTATACTGTATATTAAGTTAAGCATTTCATGCCAAGGATCATTAGTATTCCCCATAGTATTAGGGGGAGAGATCATAGCATCTTCAGGTCTCATCAAATTAAAGAAGTGATTCCAGGAAGCCCAAAAGCCCTTGAAGAATTCCATTTTTACAGTTTTGCTTCTCTAGAGCCACTCCCGGTACCAAAATCTGTATTAGTCAGTATTCTCTAGAGAAACAGATACAATGGTAGATATATGAATATTTAAGAGCTTACAATTTGGCTTCTCGGGCTTCTTACAAGTCAGGCGTGGAAGTGTGCAGAGGGTCCATCTGCAAGCTGGAGATCCAGAGGGCCCAGCTGAAGGTCTGGAGGCCCGAAGGATCCAGGCGAAGGTCTGGAGGTCCAAAGTTTCCAGGTGAAGGTCTGGAGGCCTGAAGGATCCAGGCGAAGGTCTGGAGGCCCGAAGGATCCAGGCAAAGGCCTGGAGGCCTGAAGGATCCAGGCAAAGGTCTGGAGGCCTGAAGGATCCAGGCGAAGGTCTGGAGGTCTGAAGGGTCCAGGTGAAGGTCTGGAGCTCTGCCAAAGGAAGTGAAACCGATCCAAAGAAACTGGCCAGCTAGATCCCTCTTCATTTCCCCTTTATACCATCTAGAGAATGGGCTGCCCTAGGGTGGATCTTCTACACCCTAGGGTGTAGAATCACTAAACCAATTTAGTTAAACTTCTCTTACAAGTTGACACAATCAATCAGCCATCACACTATTGCTCAGAATTGTGCCAGCTGCCCCAATCTGAGAAACTAACCATTGACAGGGCTGCCTAGCACGTGGTTCACTGATGGCAGCAGTTTCATAAAGGATGACAGTAGGAGGCAGGCTATGACACAGTCAGCCCTACTCAGGTCATGGAAACAAGAGGGTTCCCCCTTGGGACTTCTGCCCCAAAGGCCGCACTGGTTGCCCTCACTCAGGCCCTCCAACTTGCTCAGAGCAAGAGACTCAATAGATATGGTGACTCCAACTATGCCTTTCTGGTCTCACATGTACATGCAGCCATCTGGAAAGAAAGAGGACTTTTCTTTTCAGTCACCTGTCTCTAGTAAAACATAAACCAGAGAGTCCCAGACTCCTTGAGGCAGCCAAATTCCTGAGTGAGGTAGTGTTGTCCATTGCCAGTGACATCCAGCCTCCTTGGACCCTGTCACCAAAGCAGTGGTATGAAGTATTATCGCCACACTGGGTGGAGACCTCTAGTCATCAGGAAAGGTTGAGAAAGCCAAACAAATTCTCAAAGGCGCCTTAGCCAAACTGTGTCAGAAACTCATCATAAGAGGCTCGATCTCCTTCCAATTGCCCTAGTGAGACTTCGGGTAGCCACCAAATCCACACTTCATCTCAGCCCAACTGAGCTACTTCACGGGAGGCCCTTTTTGACGTCTGATGTACTCACTGATGCAGAAACTTCCCAACATGGGACCGTCAAGACGTGACCCATTAGGAATTTTCCAACAGACCCTCCAGGAATATGGAAGTAAGAGTCTTCCACTTCTAGGAACTAAAAATAATTGTCAGCCCAAAGTCTGACCAGGTCCTAGCCCAACATCTGGAAAGAGGGTGGACCCAGGACTGACTCACACCCAAATGGAAAGGCCCTTACACAGCTCTATTAACCACTTCTTCTGCCATTAGGATACAGGGACTAGATAGTTGGATTCACCCCTCCAGGGTTAAACCCAAGACACCAGAGACACCAGAAGACAAGAAAGAGGGACTATGAACTTTATACAACTGTGAACTGACAGATGATCTCAAGGTCCTTAATAAGAAAACAAAACAAAACAAGACAAAACAACAACAACAAATACCAACCACTCTGTTGAATCAGATAAGTAAAATGTTCTGCTCCCTCTAAGCAAATTGTGTGAGTGGTCCTACTACTGTCTTGTTTACTACACTTAAGGTCCTTGTTCCAAATTATAACATTGGCTAGTCCAAGTGCTGTGGCGTTTACAACTAATTGATCACAACCAAGTTATAATCTCTTTTGGGTTCTTTTCCCATTTCTTTTGCAGTCATCCTGAATTATTCAAAAACTGCCTCTAATAGAGATAATAAACTGTGACTACTTACATAAGACCTTAAAGCTAAGCACATCTTTCTCCTATCATCAACACCTACCTAGAACCTGACAGACAGCCTAGACCAATTTGCCTAGAGTATTGCCTTGCTTCAATACCAGATAGACTCACTAGCAGCAGTGGCTGTACAACATCAGAGGGGATTAGCTCTCTTAACAGCTGAAACGAAGGGGCTATATTTATCCCTAAAAGAAGAATGTAGTTTCTATGTCAATAGGGCTAAAATAGTAAGAGACACGGTACAAAAAATGGCTGACTGTGCTTCCAAGAACTGTGAAGAACTATTTGAGTCATGGATGCTCTGACCAAGTATCTGAAATTGGGGTTCTTGGTTACTGTCCTGGACATGGCCTTTGTGAATGCATCCCATAACCTTACTATTTAGATCTTACATACTTAATCTCTCAGTCAAATTTGCTACTTCTTCTTTGCAGCCATTAAACTACTGCTGATGACCTTAACTCAAGATCAGAACCTGACTGGGGCTGGTGAATCAGACCTATGATCCCAGCACTGGGAAGGCTGAGGCAGGAGGATCAAGGCCAGCCTGGGCTACATAGTGAGTTCAAGGCCAACCTGAACTACACAATGAGACCCCGTCTCAAACAACAACAACAACAACAACAACAACAACAACAACAACAACAACCACCAAAAACCCCCACAAAAAACAAAAGATAAAAAACAAAACAAAAAAGATCAGAACTTGACTCCTTGTCTTTGATTTGTCAAAAATTCCTTGGACGAAGAGCTCAGCCCCCTTGAAATCATAGATCAGTTAGGGTGGGAGATCTTGGTCTCCACATGGGTAGGCCAATGCCCCTATTCAGCTGAAAGTAGCTGTAGAAGATGGAACTTCCTCCTTCAACACTTCTCAAAGATTTTCGGGGCCTAGGGCTCAAGAAGGGAAGAGTACAGTTAGAAACTATAGAGCTGAGTGAGTCACTCCCTGCTCTCCTTTTATTTATTTTCTCTAAAAGTCATTTTATTTTGTTTTTTTCTTTTTTGGGGGGTGCTAGGGATTGAACTCACAGCCTTGCACTTGCTAGGCAAGTGCTGTACCACTGAGCTAAATCCCCAACTCCTGTTTTTTTCCTTGTTAATTTTATTGGTACATTTTAGATATACATGGTGATCACCTTTATCATAGGGAATTTGTACCTGTACAAAATACATCTTGATTCTTCTTCCCCCATCCCGTTCTCTCCCCTCCCTTCAACCCCATTTCCCCTCCTTATTTACAAAATCATTGTTTCCATTTTTTTCTTCTATCCTCTCTTTTTTCCCTTTTCC
>PVJO010025055.1:0-23350 GCA_004026905.1 Hystrix cristata | reverse complement strand
CCAACCTGCCATCACCATGTTTCTAAATAAGGCCAATTTTGATTCTTGCATGAGCAATCAATAGCATTCAGCATGGAACTTCATTCTTGTTTTTATGCACTGTCTTCATTTACTTCCTATTGGTTCTCTTCCTGTCTGGTCGAATACCCTTCTTCAAGATACTTTGCTGTTTTGCCCTTCTCTCTTCAGCCCGTAAAGCTTGTATATATCCAGAGCTTAGAACTTGGACTTCTTTTATTTTCTGCCAATCTTCTTCACTGATCTCATTGATTTTCATACCACTTTACATGCTGTTTAATTCCAAACTGACTTCTTAGTGGACTTCTCCCTTGAATTCACATCCCAACTGCCATCCAATGTCTTAGACATCTGAAAGGCAACTCAACTATGACATGTACAAAAGCAAACCCCGATTCCTATTCTTCCTCATCTCCATAACTAACAACTCCATCCTTATTTTAATGCAGGACAAAAAAATCTGGATTTTGTGACTTACATCTTTCTCTCATACACCGTACTCTCATTATATCAAAACACCAGCTTTCACTACCTTCAAAATTTAACCAGAATTCTATCACTTCTAATTTGCTTCACTGGTAAAACCCTGGTTCAAAACACCAACATTTTCCCTCTGAGCTACACATACAGCCTCATAATTAGTTTTCTTATTCCAGCCCTTACTCTTTTTAGTCTATGTTCCACTCAGCATATGGAAGGATCCTTGTAAAATACACCAGATCGAGTAAAGCTTCTCTGCAAATTTCACCAATGGTTTTCCATCTAAAAGCAAAAGCCATAATCCTTCCAATTACTAACAGATCTCTATAGATTTGATATCCTACCATCACCATCTTTGTGATCTTATCTTTTAATTTGCTGCTGCTTACTCTGCTCCAGACACTGTAGCTGCCTTGATGTTTCTTGAAGTCTGAAGCCTTATACTCAGGGCTTTTGCATTTGATATCTTTCCATCTAGAATAACCATCCCAGAGATACCAGCATGGCTCACTCCCCATTTATGTCATATTTCTGCTTAAATATCACCTTATTAATGAGAGTTTTTCTGACCATTCTGTATTATGTAGTTGAAACTTCCTATCCTCCCTGCACATTTTATTTATCTTCTCCCACAAAAATGTAAATTACATGAAGGTAGTTTTCTCAGCCACTGCTAAACGCACATCATATAGAACAGTACAGTAGTGATCAATAAATATTCTTTAAGTGAATTAATGAATAGGTTAATTAATAAACTGACAAGTTAATTTATTCCTCTGTAGATCCTTTTGATCTCCAGTAAAATGAGAAAGTAAACTAATGCTTTTCCTGGTTTCATCATTCTATGTACTTTATAATTTACTCTTCTAGTTTCCAGAAACTGTATATATTAAGTAAGTACTTGTTGATGGACTATGATTTGGGATTATAAGAATCTGCATTTGTGGATGGCTCTTTGGTGCTAGGCAGAATTTATGTACAATATCTCTTTTAACCCTTATAGTAACTCTGTAACAATTATTATTATTATTCCCACTTTACAGCTGGAGGAAACTGAGGCTCAGAGAAGCTAAGTGCTTTACCCAAATTCATATAGCTGGCAAGAGGTTAGACCAAGGATTTAAATCATTGTCTGTACAACGACTTTTGTACTCATTCCATTAAACTACCTTTGGCTTTTGAAGGTTAAAAACTGCATTTTTAGCAAAAATGAAAGAGGGTAGTAACATGTATAAGTACAATGACTTATTTTGTGAAGAAATGTTTGACCTCTTGTACACAAAAATCTACTGTTTAGTAGCTTCCACAGATTACATTGCCAAGAATTATTTTAGAACATCATGACCTCCATGGCCCTAAGAAATATTTTAATATAAGCATGATGACATAAACATTTACCCCTAGTCTATGTAATCACTCAGATGTAGTCTCAAATTTAATTTGTAAGAAGTCTAATTTAAAGTAAAAGAAGAGGGAGTAGCTGTTTTTTTTTAGGATGAGTGCACAATAGTCACTGGAGGCCATTAAAAGTGAGCCTCGTTAAAATGAATCTTGTGACAAAAAGTAGATAAGTTGTTGCCTGGGATCTGGTGTTAATGAGATTAAATGCAACATTTCACAGTTACATATATTTTTAGTTCCAAGTATCTGTTGAAACATATCAATGGTTACATTTTATTGAATATAAATTATATCTCAATAAAGTGATTTAAAATAAAATACATATAAAGATATATGTAGAAGCTATATAAATAAAATTCAAATCCATTAAAAATAGTAATGCCTTCAGGGAACAAAGAGTTAAGTGAGATTATATGGGAAAATTTAGAGAATGTGTTTTATCTTTCGAAAGCAGATAGTAAACTGCTGGGTTAAGCAAGAATTTTATTTTACTTTATTTTTTGTATTTTTGAGACAGAATCTTGCATTGTAGTGCAGGCTGACCTTGAGCTCACTATGTCACCCAGGCTGGCCTCGAACTCATGGAGATCCTGTTGCCTCAGCCTCGAGTTCTGGGATTACAGGTGTGAGCTGCCATACCCAGTTTAAGCAAGATTTAATTACCCCAATTTTATTTACATACCACTTTTCAGAGCTTATTCATATCTTGTAAAGGAAAAAGAATACGAATAGTTTGGCCAGATATTGAGAAATCAGCCAGTGATACCTGGAATTGTCTCTTAACTCTCAGGCATGGAACATACAGCCACATTATATACTGTATTAAGCAGAAGATGGGTATGAGAAAGGAAATACAAAAGATGTCTTTTTCCTTTCAGTGTTTAATGCCTAGGGGACAAGTCTGAGAAATTACTACAATTAGTACCAAACCTGAATTTCACGATGCCTCCTTTCTTCAGGCCCCCCACAGTTCCCCAGCTCATCCCATTCTTTAGGTGATTTTTCTCCTCTTGGTTTCCCTATGTCTATCAAGACCAGGATGAAGTGGGAGATAAAAGAGGAGGTAAAGGAATAAGAAATGACCAAGATATGTTATATGCATGAGCCAATATCCCAACAGGAACATCAATAATATAGATTGTAAACATACACTAATAAAAGACAAAAAAGCTTACTACTGCACTGCAATTACTTGTTGATTTCCATACCCCCCATTAAATTGTTAATTCTTGGGAATAAAAACTGTAATTTATCAGTGAATCTTCAACACCTAACCTTTCTTTCCTATTTAGTGCTCACTCATCCTTTGTATCTTTACTCAAGTTTCACTTCCTCTAAAATATCTTTCCTGACCTGCCCAAATGCATGATGCTATTTGAGTCCATGTACTTCTTTCCTCCATGGCACTCTCACAATCAAAACTTCTTACGTATTTGTGTGGTTAGGACCGTTTATTACACTAGATTTTAAGAAAGCAAGAACTGTGGAGAATTTTACTTACTTGCTGCATTTCCAAGGCTTGACACAATACCTGTCGCAAAGTAGGAGCATAAATATTTTTTAAAATAGATAAACGAATATACCTCTGCAGAAACAAAAGCAGTTAAATAATGGATATTTTCCTTTATGGAATTTCATTTCTTAATTCAACAAATAATCTACTACTCAGTGTCAAGCACTGCACCATAGTGATAGGAAAACAAAAATGCTGAATAAATATGATTTGTGTCCTCATGGAAGTTACAGACTAGTTTAGTGTTGCTTTTATCAGATTGTGATAAGGTCCTTCAATACCTATTTTCTTCAGGGTTTTCATCACGAATGGATGTTGGATTTTGTCAGAGGCATTTTCTATGTCTTTTGAGATGAGCATTTGATATTTGTCCTTATTTCATATTATGTGATACACTACATTTATTGATTTGCATATGTTGATCCATCCTTAAATTCCTGGGATGAAGCCTATTTGGTCATGATCCATGACATTTTTAATGATTTGCTACATTTTGTTTTCCAGTATTTTGTTGAGAATTTTTGCATCTATAATCATTAAAGAGACTAGTCTATAGTTCACTTTTTGGGGTGAATCCTTGTCGAGTTTTTGAATCAGGATAATGCTAGTTTCCAGGAATGACTTTGGGAGTACTCTTTCCCTTTCACTTTCAGTAAAGATCTTGAGGAGCATTGGCATTAGATCTTCCCTGATGTATTTGTAGAATTCAGCAGTGAATCCATATAGTCATGTTTTTTTCTTAGTTGGTAGGTTTTATTAATATTATTATTACTGTTTCAATTATATTGCCTGTTATTGGATTATTAAAGGTTTTTACATTTTCTTGGTTCAGTTTTAGTAATTCATAAGTATCTAGAATCTCTCCATTGCTTCTGAATTCCCCAATGTATTAGCACACAGGTTTCCAAAGTAGTTGTTGATAATCTTCTATTTTGGCAGTGTCCATTGTGATTTCATCTTTTTCATTTCTAGTTGCATTGATTTGAGTCTTTACTTTTCAGGTAAGATGGGCTAAGGGCTTCACTATTTGTGTGTATTCATTATTTTCTTTTGAAGAACCAAAAGCTTTGTTTCCATTTTTTTCTTCTATTATTTTTTCCTTTCCCTTTCCTTCCTTTCCTCCTACTCCTCCCTAGTTCCCTTTCCCATTTGAACATTTTCCTCCTATTTAACACTATCTATTTTTTATATTTTGTAAATAAGGAGGGGAAGAGAAGTTGAAGGTAGAGGAGTGTATTGGGAAAAAATGAATTAAGATATATCATGCACAGGTACAAATTCCATAGGATGAATGTGATCATTATATATAATCTGAAATGTACCAATAAAATTAATTTTTAAAGAATGAAGAAGCAAGTCTTTGATTCATCGATTTTTGTGTGTGTGTGTTCTTCATCTCATTGATTTCTGCTCTGATCTTTATAATTTTCTTCCTTATTCTAGCTTTGGGATTGGAGCTCTTTTCTAGGACATTGAGGTGCATTGCTAGGTTATTTATTTTGCCTTGCTCAGTTTCGCAGCTATAAACTTTCCGCTTAGGATAGCTTTCATTTTGTCCCATAGGTTCTGATATGTTGTACTGTCATTATCATTTAGTTCTAGAAACTGGCTTATTTCTTCCTTGATTTCTTCTGTACTCCATTGCTTATTTAAGAATATATTGTTTAAGTTTCCATGTTTTTGCACAATTTCTGTGTTTTCTTTTTTTTTCTGTGTTTTCTTTTGTGATTGATTTCTAGTTTCATTGTGCTATACGCTGATAATATACATAGTGCAATTTCAATTTTTTTACTTTCACTTAAACTTGCTTTATTGGCTAATATGTGGTCTATTTTGGAGAAAGTTTCATGTGCTACTAAGATGAATTTATATTATGTTGTTGTTGGGTGGAACATTTTGTAGGTATATTAATCCATTTTTTCAAAGGTTTTTTTTTTTAATTCTAATACATCTTTGTTGATTTTTTTGTCTAGTTGATCTATTTGTGACAGTAGGATACTGGGTCACCTACTATTATTATCTAGTCTTTTATGTCCACTAGTGTTTCATGTGCCATTATTTGATACAGATATGTTAATAATTGTTGTCTCTTCCTGTTGGATTTTTTTCCTTAACCAGTATGTAGTGACCTCCTGTGCCTCTTTTGATTAGTTCTGGCTTGATGTCCACTTTATCTGAATATAAGACAACTACACCTGCTTTTCTTCAGGATCCTGTTATATAGAATATTGTTCTGCATCCTTTGATTTTTAGTGCATGCTTTTCTTTTTGGATTAAATGTACTTCTTGTATACAGCACACCTTTGGTTTTGTTCCTTGATCATTCTCCAAGTCTGTTTTTTTTTTTCCAAGTCTGTTTTTGATTGAGGAATTGAAACCATTCACATTGAAAATTATTATTGCTAAGTATTGACTTATTCCTGCCATTGCCTTATTTTCCTTTTGCTGATTCCCTACCTTTCACTTCAACTTAACTGCTCACCATACCTGGTGTATTCATTCTATTAGGCCTTTTGTCATTGTTAGCTTCATTTTCTCTTTCTAGAATAGCTTTCAGAATTTTTTGTAGACTCGATTGGTGGCCCTGAATTTCTTTAAGTGTTCTTTATGATGAAAATATCTTATTTCTCTATCAATTTTGAAAAATAGTTTTGGAACATATATCAGCCTGGGTTGGAAATTGTTTTCTTTTTTTTTTTAATTCTTTTTTATTTTATTTTTATTTTATTTTATTTCCAAGAACATGCGTTGCTACATTGTATACATAGTGATCACACACACATCAGAGTTAATTTGTACCTGTACATGATACATCTTGGTTCCCCCCTTTCTTCCCCACCCTTTACTTCCACTCTCTCTCCCTTCCACTCCCCCTCCCTTCCCTATTTACAGTAGCTTTATTTAAATTTCCCCCCTTTTTTCCTTTCTTTTCTTTATCCTTTCCTTCTTTTCTCCCTCCTGCCTTTCTAATTCTCCTCCTTGTTGAATATCATCTTTCTTTTACTAAGTATCTATTATACTTTTTTGTCCTTATTTATGCTCACGGTTTCTCATACCAGAGAAACAATTCAGTAGGTATTCATGAGTGTTTGATTTATTTCACTTAAGAGTATGTTCTCAAGGTACATCCACTTACTTATAAATATCTCAAGTTTATACTTTTTTATGGCACAGTAATACTCCATTGTATAGAAAAACCACATCTTCTTTAGCCATACATTAGTTGTTGGGCATTTGGGTTGTTTCCAAGACTTAGCTATTATAAACTGTGCTGCTATAAACATGGTTGTACATATATCACTGTGGTACAATGTTTTTAATTCTTCTGGGAAGATACCAAGCAGAGGAATAGCTGGGTCAAATGGAAGCTGTAGTTGTAGTTTTTTGAGGAATCACCACACTGATTTCCACAATGGTTGGACCAGGCTACATTCCCATCAACAGTGGAGGAGGGTTCCTTTTTCCCCACAGCCCCACCAGCATGTGATATTGGTTGATTTCTTGATGATAGCCGCTCTTTCTGGAGCAAGATGGAATCTTAGCATTGTTTTGATTTGCATCTCATGAATGACCAGTGATGTTGAACACTTTTTCATATATTTGTTTGACATATGTATTTCTTCATCTGAGAGATTTCTATTCATTTCAGATGCCCATTTTTGGATTGGGTCTCTAAATTGGGGGGGGGGGTCTGATATTTTTGAGTTCTTTAAAAATTCCAGATGTTAGACCTTTGTCTGAAGAATGGTTGGAAAAATTTTTTCCACTCTGTGGCTTTTTGTGCCACTCTTTTGGTGATTTCTTTTGCTGTGCAAAAACTTTTCAGTAGGATGTGATCCCAAGTGCTGATCTTTTGTGCTGTTTCCTGTGCAGTCTGAGTTTTGTTCATAAATTTTTTTCCTACCCCTATGTCTTCAAGAGTTCTTCCTATTCTACCTTCCAGTAGATTTAGTGTTTCTGTTTTAATGTTTAGATCTCTAATCCACTTCAATTTTAGTTTAGTACATGGTGAGAGACATGTGTCTAGTTTTAGTTTTCTGCATGTGGCAAGCCAATTTTTCCAACACCATTTATTAAAGAGGTTATCTTTCTTCCAGTGAGGGGTTTTGGCTCCTTTGTCGAAGATGAGGTATTTGAGTGTGTTTGGAGTTTTTTCTCTGTCTTCTAACCTGTTCCACTGATCCTTGGGTCTGTCTGTTTTTTTTTTTTTTGTTTTGTTTTTTGTTTTTTTTGAAGAGTTCAATAGTATTTATTTATTTTAAACCAAGAACATGTATTGGTACATTTTACATATAATGATTGCATTCATCACATTTATTTTGTACCTGTACATGATGCATCTTGGTTCTTCCCCTCTTCCTCACCCCTCCCCTCTGTTCCCTCCCTCCCTATTTATAGCAGGTTTATTCATAATTTTCCATATTTTCCCTTTTCTTTCCTTTGTTGCCTTTCTGTTTTTTCCCCTTCTCTCCTTCTAGTACTCCTCTCCTTTGTATATTATCTTCCTTTTATATAATATCTATTACACCTCTTGGGTCTGTCTTTTTGCCAGTACCATGCTGATTTTATAACAGTAGCTCTATAGTATAGGTTCAAATCAGGGATTATGATTCCCCCTGCCTTGGCCCTGTTGCCCAGAATTGTTTTTGCTATTCTTGGTCTCTTCTGGTTCCAGATGAATTTCATGATTGCTTTCTCTAATTCTGTGAAGTATGCTATTGGTATTTTGATTGGAATTGCATTAAATCTGTATAGTAGTTTAGGAAGTATGGCCATTTTCACTATGTTGATTCGTCGTACCCAAGAACAGGGGATGTCTTTCCATTTTCTGACATCCCTTTCAATTTCCTTTTTAGGAGTACTATAGTTTTCACTGTAATGAACTTTTACTTGCTTTGTTAGATTGATTTGTAAGTATTTCTTTCTTTCTTTTTTTTTGGGTGCTATTGTGAAAGGTGTATCTTCCCTAATTTCTTTTTCTGTGAGCTTGTTATTTGTATATGGAAATGCTATTGATTTTTGAGTGTTGATTTTGTATCCAGCTAACCAACTGAATTTGGTTATTAAATCTAGAAGCTTTTTGGTGGAGCTTTTGGGGTCTTCTATGTAGAGTACCATGTCATTGCAAATAATGCTAGCTTAACTTCTTCCTTTCCTATCTTTATTCCTTTTATTTCTTTCTCTTGCCTAATTGCTCTGGCTAATGTTTCCAGAACTATATTGAATAAAAGTGGTGACAGTGGACAGCCTTGTCTTGTTCCTGAATTTAGAGTGAAAGCTTTTAGTTTTTGACCATTTAGTATGATGTTTTGGCCGTTGGATTAACATAGATGGCTTTTATCAGATTGAGGTATAGACCATCTATTCCTAATTTCTGTAGGGTTTTTATCATGAATGGGTGTTGGATCTTGTCAAATGCTTTTTCTGCATCTATTGAAATTGGAAATCAGTGGTAAAAGAAACCAAAAAAGCCACATAAACACGTGGAAATTAAATAACATCCTCCTGAACAACAGCTGGATTGCAGAGGAAATTAAAGAAGAAATTAGGCAATTTATACAATTAAACAATAATGACAATACAACATACTAGAATTTATGAGATGCAATGAAAGCAGTGCTATAAGGGAAATTCATTGCTTTGAACTCACACATCAGAAAAACAGAACGAGCTCAAATAAACAACCTAATGCTGAACCTCAAACTTCTAGAAAAAGAAGACCAAACCAAACCCAAAGCTCATATGAGAGAGGAAATTATAAAGATCAGAGCTGAAATTAATGCAATTGAGACTAAGAAAGCAATACAAAGAATCAATGAATCAAAGAGTTGGTTCTTTGAAAGATTACGTAAAATTGACAAACCCCTAGCCAATCTTATCAAAAAAAGGAAAGAAATGACTCAAATCCATGCAATGAAAAATGAAAAGGGGAAAGTCACAACTGACCCTACAGAAATCCAAAGGTTCATCAGTACCTACTTCAAAAACCTATACTCAAACAAGATGGAAGACACCGAAGAAATGGACAGATTCTTAGATACATATTAATTACCAAAGTTGAGTCAAGAAGAAATACAAATGTTAAATAAACCAGTATCATCCACTGAAATTGAAGATATAATTAAAAACCTACCAACAAAGAAAAGCCCAGGTCCTGATGGATTCACAGCTGAATTCTACAAGAAATTCAAAGATGATCTAATACCACTAATCCTCAAACTCTTTCAGGAAATTGAAAGGGAAGCAGTACTCCCAAAATCATTCCTGGAAGCAAGCATTACCCTGATACCAAAGCCACAGAAGGATCCAACCAAAAAAAGGGAACTATAGACCAATTTCCCTAATGAACATAGATGCAAAAATTCTCAATAAGATATTGGCAAACAGAATACAATGAATTATCAGAAGATTATACATTATGGCCAAGTGGGATTCATCCCAGGGAAGCAGGAATGGTTCAACATACCAAATCAATAAATGTAATACCCCATATCAACAGAGTCAAAGGAAATTGTTTTCTCTAATGGAATGAAACACATCATTCCAAGCTCTCCTGTCCTTTAGATTTTGTGTTGAGATGTCTGTTGTAATTCAATTGGTTTGCCTTTACAATTTGTCACTTTTCTCTAACCACTTTTACAATATTGTTCTTGTGTTGGACATCTGGATGTTGACTGTGATGTGCTACACAGAGGTTCTTTTCTGATCATGGCTATTTGGGTTTCCGTGTGCATTATCTATATGCATGTTAAATTATTTCCTCTTATTTGGAAAGTTTTCTGGTATTATTTCAGTAAACAGGTTTTTTATGCCATTCGTGCTGTCTTCTGATTTTTCACTAATTTCAGTAAATCTGAGATGAGTCTTCTTTGCATCACCTAGGAGCTGTTGGGCACATTTTTCATGTTCTCCTGTTCTTTTTAAGGTATTTTTCATTCATTGGCCACTGACATTAGTCTTGTGTTTTCTTCACATTGGTCACTGTTGCTGCTCATACTTTCAATAGAAATTTTATTCTCTTTAATTTCTATTTGGAGCCTTTTTATGGACTCTAATTCTTTTCAATGGTGGTCTTTCATGTTTTGTATTGCTTTACTTCTGCAGTTTTCTATTAATGTGTTCTACAGACTCACTGATTGTTTTGTTTCAATATCTTTTTACTTATATCTTATGTTAGCATGACAAATGTCCTATTGATCTGTTTTCTTATCTCCCCTCATACCATTTCAAACAATTCAGATGTGTGGCTCTTGGTTTCCTCCCTTTCAATGCCCTATGGATCAGCTTTGGGGGAGTTGGGATTTTTTGGAAACATTTTGTTGGTTTGTCATACCATGTTGCTACTTGTTTGTTTGTTTGTTTTCTGTGTTGAGACTTGCAGGTTGACTGTAGTGAAAAACTTTTTTTATAGTAATAGACACACTTTTAGTTAATACGTGCTTTTCAGTAGTGTCCTCTGGGCATGGCTAACTATTGGTTTTCCTCTGTCCCAGGATCCAACCACCTCCATTTAGTTGGGATGGGAGTTTGCAAGGTATTTGGTCCAGTACCTAGGTCTCCAGGAATGGGCCACAGTATTCTTAATGATTCCAAGGTAATCCAGATATTGGGATCTCAAGAAAGACAATAGGAACAGCTATGTCACTATGGCTATAGTAATTAGTATGGTTAATATACAGATGCCCCATCAAAGCTTCACATGCTCATAGGTGGAGCCTTGGGGAGGTGATTGGATCATAGGGACATAATACTCATCAGTGATTAATCCACTGATGAGTTTACAGCTAAATGGATTGTTGAGAGGTGAAACCTGGTTAGAGGAGGTGAGTCATATGAGTGTGGCCTGGAAGGGTCTATCTCCCCACCTCTTCCCTTCATTGCCCTCTGCTTCTTGCTGCCATGCTATGACCTCTTTCTCTTCTGTGATGCCCCTCTGCCATGCTTCCCTGCCTTGGAGTCAGCCAACTATGGACTGAAAACTCTACAAACCGTGAGCCAAAATAAATCTTTTCTCCTTTAAATTGTGGGTATTGGGTATTGTGTCTCAGTGATGAGAAAGTAATTTAGGCAAATTCTAGTCCTGCGTGTGGGGTTGTTGCTGTGAATACCTGATTATGTGGTTCAGGAGCTTGTGGAACTGGTTGGTGGGAAGAGTTTGGGAAAGTTTAGAGCTGCCAGCTGGTGAAGTAGGCCTAGAATGCTGTAAGCTGAATGTCACATGAGATGCTGGTTGGAATTTAGAAGACCAGAATGCTAATTAAAAAGCAGTCTGAGGGCTGGGGATGTAGCTTAGTGGTAGATCACTTGCCAAGCATGTGCAAGGCCCTAGGTTCCATTCCCAGCACTGCAAAACAAAACAAAACAAAACAAACAAACAAACAAACAAAAACAGTCTGAAAAGACAAGACCCAGGAGGTTTCAGTTTGGAACAAGGACTGCATTGGCAGTTGGATTCTAGGTCATGTGCGTTATGCTTTGGCAGAAAATTCATCTACATTCTGCTTAACTTGAGATGCTGTGGGAGACTGAGATTAAGGGTAGCAGTTGATTTAATCTGGTAGAAGAAATTCCAAGGCAGTATAACATTGAGGCAGTAGAATGACTACTGTTTATGGCTTTTAGTCAGTTCTATATTGAAAATCAAAAGCAAAACGCACAGTTGAATCATTTAAAGTGTTTTTAGTCTCACCAGAAAGGAAACTCTTAGGAAGTTGGAGCCTGCAAAGATGGAGCAAAGGAGAACTTGGTTGCTGAAAAGATAAGAATTAGAAAGAAGCCAAGACTTTATAAAAGGACCAGAGGAAAAATGCCTTGAGGGAATGTGAGAAACCAGTAAGGCACCACACTTCGAAGGCTCCAAAGTGCAAAAATAAAAGAATTTCTTCGAAGAACAAAGTCCTGGGTCACCATGCTCCAGAATTGCAGCCACCTAGGGAATTTGTTTCTAGGGATTCAATTCACAGTGCTCAGTGATCCAGGCACTCAGAGACTCCTTCAGCCATGATAAAAGAAAAAGCCTGGCTACTGACCCAGGTGGCAGCAGACCTTGGCATCATACACATGGTGCTGGTTTTACACATATGCGGAATGCGGACATTGTGGACTCAGGAAAGTTTTCACCTACATTTCAGAGGAGGGTTTTGGAGGCCAGGCAGTGTGCTCCCAAGAGGACAATACATGAAGCTATGAGAGTGAAGCCAAAAGTGTAGTGGAGACCACGGGATGTTAGAAAAGCCAGGAATGTAGAAATACTGAGGAAAGCCATAGGAGTGAGCAAAGCCAGCACAAGAGAGAAGCCATGAGGGCTACAACCATCAGGAGTGTCATGTAGGCCGGGCTTCCAAAGCCTTTTAGGAGTTCACGTCTCACTACAATTTGCCCTGGGTGCTCGAAGGGCAACTATAGGATTTAATGTTTGCCCTGGTAGATTTCAGTCTTGCTTTGATCCCATTCTTTTCTATCCCCCTATTTCTCCCTTTTGGAATGGAAATGTTCACCCTGTGTTTTTGTATGTTAGCAGTATTGAAATTTCTTTTGATTTTTACAGACTCATGGCTAAAAGTGTCAGAGGAGACTTTAGACTTGGACTTTTCAGCAATTCTGAAACTGTGATGACTTTGGCAACTATTAGAGATGGACAAAATGTATTTTGCATAAAGAAATGTGCATGAGTCTTTTGGTGCCCGGGGCCAGGGGTGGAATGTTATGGGTTTTAATCTACATGTCCCACAAACTCTCATGCACTAACAGGTAGGGCTTGGGGAGGTGATTGGATCATGGTGGAATGAACCTCATCAGTGAAATAGCCCATTGTCTTTACAATCCAATCCAAGGTGTGTTCTTGTTCCTATTGGTAGATGGAATACATGATCAGCCCTCTGGTCTCTGCTGGGTATCGGCCATGGGGAAACATCTTAAGTGGACTATTGAACTTAATGTCCACAGACCTGGGATCTGGTTACTCCTTTCTTTCCCCAGGTGTTGCCCTTGTCCAGGATCAGGTAGTTTGGTTAATCCTCACCTCTGCAGCCCCATGCCAAGGGAAGCAAAAGGTAGATCTGGCTTGGAGTTGGCAAAATGGTTGGCCTTTGCATGGGGGCAGGGGGCAGGCACGCCATGCATCCAGAGTGGGCCTGCTTGCTCCCATCAAGGGAGTGGTGCCCTGCATCCAGCATGGGTCTGCTTGCTTACACTGACGAAGGGTCACCATGTATGCAGAGTGGTCCTGCTTGCTCATGTTGTGCCTGACTTTAAATCATATGCTCTATTTACTCCATCATATTTCCAGAGTATGTAAGTTATTTTTTCTGGTATCTCCCTGCTAATAGATTATAATGTTTATGACATAATTTGGGACATGATTATTTAGTATATGTAATTATGAAGGAAAAGTGAAAGTTTTCAGGTTCAAAAAATCTTTGAATTAGAAAACTGATTTATGAACTAATCAAAAGAGGATAAATATGGAGTCTGCTAAGGTTAATTTGAAAATTGCTCTCCTTTGATGTAAATTCTGAGAGTTATTGAAGAACATAAGCTAATGCCTTCTATAAAATGTCAAAAACCTCATATATTTCCACAGTTTTGCTTGCATGGCTTTTATAAACTAGATCAGCAGAACTCTCTGAAGACTTTACACTCATTTGACTTAACCATTTCAATTATAATGAAGACATAGATTAAATTTGACACATAAGAAGCCTACAAGGCAAGGCTTAGACTAAGTTAGAAAGACACTGTGGAATGGTAGAAGGTGGGAGAAACCACCATTGCATTGGAAAAAGTCCCAAATTAGCTACTGCCAAGCTGTGTTTGGGATTCTGTTGTCTCATCTACAGAACAAGGCAATCAGATCATGTTTATCAAAGTCCTTTCTAGTTCTTATCCATTCTTGAAGTTACTTCTAGTTTTCAAATATTACTGGGTAAACAAAAAGTCTGTGTAGGTACAATTCCAAGAGTCTAGAATTTAATTACTTAATTAGTTTCAAATGAAGCCAAGAATTTGAGAATATTTATGTGACCGTACAGGATCAGTCTATGTTATGTTTTGCAGAGCTCTAAGAATGATATTGGGTGTCTTTCAAGCACCATTCTTCCTATGCTGCCCCGCCCTCAGACCTACAACGGTCAGTTTTTATAATTAGATGTGCCTGAATGCTCCCAACAACCAATGCAGGAGCAACTATCATAGTCCTTTAGTAGAGAAGAAACAGAAAACTTTCCCCTAATTGAGTTAAAATGAGAAAATGTAAAAAAAAAAAAAAAAAACGATGCGCAAATCAGATAGTACAAAGGCAGGCAAGCCTTCTGGACTCAATGATAGGCATAAGTAAAATGCAGCACTTACACTTCTAATAGCTTTCACTTGGGAAACAAGCAATTGTTTAAAAGTCAAAATGATCTCTAAAAGCCAAACTTTCTATATCAGTGAAGGAAAATCACAACTCTGTTGTGGCACATGTTTCCTAGTAAGCTAAGTATATGAGTTATTCTTCCTGCCATTCAAGGCCTTCCATTAACCAAGAACAAACTACTTTCTCTACATAACAATACCTCTCAGTATTTTCCAATATAACATTACCTCTCTTTTTCTGGAGTTGCTCAGTCATTAAATTTGAGAATGCACAAATCATAAGCTTAGGAATAAGAGATTTTGACTTCAAATTTCAATTTCAATTTCTCATTGTCTGTGTGACCCTGGGATCTTGCTGGTTCTTGATTTCCTCTCTAGTGAAACAATACCTCCTTTTTCATAGGCCTTTTGTGAAGTTGTTATTCCCAATGAGATGAAGAAATTTATAATGAGAGCTGTCACTGATTCTGAATCAACTATGCACCTTTTGTTGTATATACCTTAGTGAGTTGTCCTTTGGCTGGTGGTGACCTCCAAATAAGAATTCAGAACAGGATATCCAAAAGGTACAACAGCAGCTGCTGGTCTAGACAGGGAGTCAGCAAGCAATAGGTATGCCATTATCATAAGCTACTTATGTGCACCAGAAGTCTAGAGAGGGTCCATGCAACAGTTCTATCTAGCAGGCTTTTTTATTCAATAGCAAGCAGATCTAGCAGCAAATTTTTATGTCTTTAAATTTTCTTTTTTTTTTCCCCTTCACAGTGTAAAAGACAAGAATTTAGCAGAATCTAAAAGTACATTTAGAGCCCTTTTCTTAAAATGTGGGACTAGAAAGGCTCCCACACGTACTTGTTGTGTGACTTTGGGGAAATTGTACAACTTCTCAACTCTGACTTTCTTTACTTATGAATTGGGGGTTTTACTTTTCAAAGAAGTGATTAAAATTTAAAGTAATGCATATAAAGTGACTAGTATGGGTCACAGCTTATATAATAAAGAATGACTGGATTTAGTCAGCATGGCATTCATTGCATTTCTCTAACTCTGAAAGACGCGAATGTCAACTAAATGCAAGAAGTCATCCACCCATCAACAAAGATACAGCTACAAACATCACACTTGATGTTGAACAATTTGGAAAAATCATGACAAGTGGCTTTCTTATACTGTCAAGATTCTAGGAAAAATATGTAATGTGGAGCCTAGGAGCTACAGTTTGCATTGATTTCCTATAGTAATCATCAGTTGGCCCACAAAATTTAGTACTTTATTGCATCCTCCCCTGTATACCATGCAGATAGCTCCAAAATTTCTAACTCCATCCCACACTTCTCCCTAAATGGCAGACTCAACATTCCTTAGTGGGATCTAGTAGATATCTCAAGTAAAATATGGCCAAACAGAATTCTTGAACCACCCCCAACTCTGCAAAATCTGCCCTTCTATAATCCTCTCTATTTCAATATCACTATTTCCCACACTATGACTAAAACCAGGAACTTATCATGAGAAAATATAGTAATTTCTACTTCTATAATATGTCTTGAGTGAGCCCACTTTTTTGTATGTCATCCGTCACCAACATATTCTAGTCCCTCTGAAATATTTGTCCCCCTCTTCACTGTGAAGTCGTTTTCTTAACCTTCAGAGTCCAATGTAAATGTGATTTTGTCTCAAGTAGAGCACACTCAATTTCAATTAGTCTGTTAGTTTATCATTTATTCCAATATATAATAATATACTTAACTATGTATTTATTCACTTAATATCTGTCTATTTTCTTAGTTTACATGTCAAATTCCATCAGGGCAAATGCCATGTCACTTTTTGTTTGCCTGTAATTGTCCTTCACTGCATGTATTTAATGAATGTTAAAATAAAATTAAATGTATTAATTGTGGGTCCAGAGCTGCTAGTCACTTCACTAGATAATATTTATTCACTTGTCCTAAAATGTACTTTTCACTTCATATGCTAAATTATATAGAATCATGGAAATAATTTTACTGACATGAACTATAAAGACAGGAAAATGTTTGATTTTAGGAACAAGAGGAATGAGGTAGTCTAAATATTATTTTAAATGTATTTTACCAGGGAAAAATTAAAGTACAATTATTGTCATCAACTCCAATACCTGAGTGTATGGTGATGCTGTGATGTTCTAAATATGAAACTTCAGCAAAATCTTGGGGTATTAATCTAAAAACTTTGGAACATTATCATTATTGCCTTTCCATCTCATTTTCCTAGAGCACAGGTAGAGTTACCGGACACTATAGGTGGGCTCCAAAGAAAAGGATCCAAAGTGTACAAAATATTCCAATTCATCTAGCAAACGGTGCACAGTTTTCCAGACCACTCCAAGAGGATCAAGATGCCATGCTCCAGAAAGGAATTAATCTTCTTTCCATACTGGCTCGTGCCCACGCCCTCATCACTTAGGTTTCTCTATCTGGTGGTTGCCAGATGCTTGTCAGAATCTCTACTGGAGCATAGCGCCAAATAACAAGGAGATTTCTAGCTTCATAAAGTACTGTTAGTACTGAGATATGATTTATGGACTTGAATTGAAGAATTATTTTCCTATTTGACAGTCAAAGGAGGCTATTTAATTGCCTTTATAAACCACCACACTCATACGGCAATGCTGGGCAGGAAAAGGCCGGTCTCCTTGCCATGCTTGATCTTGGGACTTGTTTCATTTCAGCTTTGTCTCAGCAGCCTTAACTTTAGGGTCACACCTCATTAAAATGTCTTGCTGGCTACAAAATCTCAATCATACAGAGAACAATGTATGCTCTGGCCGTCTTAAATGACAAGTTCTTCCACATGATTGCATCACCTTGATTGAAATAGTTCTGCTGGTAATACCTTTTCAGGCGGCTCAATGCTTGAGTTTTCCATACTCCCTGATTAACTTAATTTGTTAAATTTATCCCGTGAAAATGAGGCTCTTTATTAACAGCAGCAATTTGTCTTAGACTGTTCATCAGAATACTTTCATGTGGTGAGACGGTGACAAGGTCACCTTTGCAAGCTTTCCAGTGATGATGATGATGAGGATCATGATGGTGCCAATTAAAATAATATCACTCGTTGAATACTGACTATTTCCAATATATCATTGTAAGTAGTTTTCATACATTTGCTTTAACTCAGCATAACACCACCATTCTCATTTTGCACAGGAAAATAAGAAATCTCTGAGGTTCAGAGACATAAATTAATTTTCTCAAAATCACACAGCTACTATCAGAATCAGGATTTGGATCATGATTTTACGGTCTGAAACAGGAACAAGGAGCACAAATAGTTTTTAGGGTTTTTCTACTGGCCTCCTCTTAGGACCCAATTCTTTATTTCACTGAACTCTCTATGACAGATAAATAGATAGATAGATAGAGAGATAGATAGGTAGATGGATAGAGGGAACTTCTTCATATTTTGCTTGGCATAAAGCCTTTTCCTTCTACATATACGCAAATTCTTTTGAGTCAGATGAGATTATGTACCATGGCCAGTGGATGAGTCATACACATTTCCTAGTGGAAGGGCCTCAAGTTATGGAAAAACAACCATAACCCGAGCTTCATTCCAGGGCCATAGTCCATGCTCCTGTAGGAAACTGAGAACAACTACTTCTCAAAATTCAAATTTCCACACCTGCAAATTAAGGCCAAAATGACACATACCTCACAGGACTTTAAGATGATTAAATGAGATCAGATATATAAAAGCACACAACCTTGCTTCCGCTTCCATAAATATATGTCATACCTAAGCATTACGGTAAATTTTTGCATGAGGCTCAGCTGATCTTGGAGGATATTAACATAAATGGTGAGACAAAATCTACACGAACAAGATTTCTAAGATAATTAAAATTATCATCAAATAGTATGGTAAAAACTCTTGCATCCAAGAGAGGGAAACGAGTGGCTGTAAGGAAGGTTAGTCTGTGGAGAGTACCCAGAGAAAATACAGAAATAAGAAATGTATACAGGTAAAGAGCAATGGAAAAACATGAAGCAAACAGCCAAGTAGGAAAAAAAAGAGCGAGTGATATTAATTGAGCACTGTTGTGTGGAGAAGTGACTTAGGTAGTTTATAGCAAGGTTCTTTAAGAGCAATGTTGCCAAACAGATGTGGGGTAAATTAATTCTAATTCTCCCATTACTAGGTGTGCAATCATAGACAAGTGACTTATCCTCTCCTACTCTCTGTTTCTTCTCTTATAAAATACAGAAAATATCACTCAACCTTTTGATGTTGTTGTGAGCTTTGACTGACTGTAATGTATAATGTCTGGCCCAATAATTGGTAGGTCTCTAAGCATCTTCTCTACTCTACTAGATCATGTTTGTGGCTGATTTCCCTCCTACAAAGCTCCAACTTTTCATTGCTACAGAAAAGGGGCTTGGTAGAATATTCTCAGCTTGCTCAAACCATGAGAATTAAGATAGGAAAAAACAAGGTAGGTGAGATTCTCACAAATAAATATAATTGGCTTTTCCAGTGCTCTCCCTTGGAAAATCTGTGTCCATAGAGGTCAGGGCCCTTCACATCTAGGAGTCATAATGCTAACTCTACCCCAAAATCCCCTCACTCTGGGCCTAACTTGGTGTCAGCGAAGTCAACTAAAGAGTCAGTGAAAAAAAAGAAAGAAAGAAAGAAAGAAAGAAAGAAAGAAAGAAAGAAAGAAAGAAAGAAGAGTAGGTGATCATCTCTGGTTCTGGAAAAGAGCTCCTGGAGCAGAACTGGTCTAGACTGGGCACATTTGTTATATGCTGTTGTCATGTACTGTAACTTGTGCAAGCCCAGCTCTGCAAGCTAGTCTCCTGCACATCTGCTTATAAAGTAAGCCCACAGGAAGGAATGCTCGCTCAAGACCTGCCTGTTCAGACAAACAATATTATCTTTCTGCAGCCAGGACTGTCCATAGTGTTCATTCATCTGCCTGCAGGGCATAGAAACATGACAAAAACAAAGTCTGGCATGGCTTTGACCCTGGCTGTCACCAACAGGCTTAATAGACAGCCCCGTCCTGTAGGTTGGGGCACAGCAAAGGAAATAAGAGAGAGAAAAGAGACACAATAAGAGGAGCAGAGGAGGAGGGGAAAAAAATCACTCTTTAAAACTGTCACCAAAGCCCTCCTTTCTAGTAATTCTAAGGAGGCTGTTTTTCTTCCTAGTCTCTCAAGGTCATGAGTAGGGTTGACCCTGTTTCTAGAGGGTGCAAATGGCCACCTGCAGCTTAAGAACTGTGACACTCTGGGAAAGGCTCCCACATGCTCTGCAAAGTCACCAGAAATTCTTCCCATTAGTCATGCCTAGGTGTTACAGAATTGAAATATCTATTGAACTACAAAGGAAACATTTTTTGGCCTTTATCAGTGACGAATCCTGAGCTCACAGAGGTATTAGATTAGTCTCAGCAGAAAGCAAGGATTAGAGGAGATGGGCTAGAAAGGAGACAGGACATTAGGACATTTAAAAGAGGCAGATAAAGAATGAATATGCCATCCACATGGGCTGGCGAAGGCCAAAATAACTAAGGAAAGAAGAAGGAAGCCTAAGAGGAAAGGTAATGAAGCTGTTGCAAATCAGTTTTGGTCCTTAGTTTTTTGGTACATGCTACTGTGCAAAAGAACAGTTAATTATGAAATGCACAGTCAGTCATGTGAGAGTTCCCTTAACGCAGCCA
The DNA here is from genome assembly GCA_004026905.1 of Hystrix cristata. NCBI lineage: Eukaryota > Metazoa > Chordata > Mammalia > Rodentia > Hystricidae > Hystrix > Hystrix cristata. The sequence continues at coordinate 2,873 of PVJO010025055.1, read as the reverse complement.
AAAACTATTGACTACTGAGGTCTTTCCTTATTACAGCACAGAAAAGGTACAAAAGAGATTCAATTTCACGTGATAATCAAGTCACATGCATTCAGGTTATGTTAACTGGCTGCTCATAGGCGACATGAAAGAGAGGGAAGATATGCCAATGATTTGCTTCTTTCAGGGCTTCACATCACATTGAGTTGGGGCAGCTTTAAAGCAGATGTTTCATCCCTGGGGCTCTCTATTCATCTGTACGATTTGAGACCAACTTGCTTCATCAATTAAGTGACTGTTCTCTGTAAGGTAATCAATTTGTCAATAACCCCCTTACATCCATGAATTGTGCCCTTCACTTTCCACTTGGATCGACCAGTCTGTTGGATGGGTGATTAGGATAGCTTCTGAATGCTGTTCCCAGTCTGTGTATTAACGTCTCTCTAGGCTACTTTAGGATTTTTATATTTTTTTTTCCCCACTCGCTACTGGAGATAGAAATATGGAACAGATCCTAAGCCACTTGTTTAAAAGTCCTACTGAAGGAAATCTTTTAAGGCAAAGGCCACACAAATAGGCAACCCCAAAATTGAATTAAACATATGAACATGTTTTATTTGGTCCACAGAGTACTTTACAATTTGGGGATTTCCATGTAAAAATCCAGACTTATGGCATCTCCTCAAAAATCAGAGAGCTGAACAACAGTGAAGCTTCAATCTCACCTGGCAACAATCAACTAGGGCTGAGTTGTACAGACAGTGCACCCCAATTTGCCACCCTCTGTTGTTACAAATACCTGGGCTGCCTCACTTACATGTGTGATCTGCCTGACTGCTTGAAGCATTTGAGTATGGATTAGGGGGTTACTTCTTTGCTAATTTGGATTCAGCCATTCAAATGGTTTTCCTTTTAAAGTCAGATTTTTTCTTAAAGATAAAACAGATTGGCACATGAATATTTTAAATAAAACGTTATTTCAGAGACCCCGTTTTACTTATTTTCTTCATTGCTGAGACAAAATACCCGACACCCAAAGATAAGGGAAGAAAGGTTTATTTTGGCTGACAGTTTGTAGAGGTTTCAGTCCATAATCTCCTGGCTCCAAGGCAGGCTGGCATGGCAGAGGGACATCACAGAGGAGAACAATAGTCCAAGGCGAAGCACAGCAGGCAGAAGACAGCAAGCAAGCAGCAAGTGATCACCAGCAACCCTTTCTGTCTCTTATATTTTTATCCAGGCTACATTCACACCCTTAATCTTAGTATCTCACTGAGTATCAATCTCAGCATCACACACTATAGATTTAGCCACCTCTAAAAAAGCCCCACCTATGACCACATGAGGTTTGGCGGGGACATCTAGACACAAGCCATAACAGACCCTTAGATTTGAGTTCAGGAGCCAAAAAACTTTGGAATCTTCTTGAGTTTGTACCTTCTTTACTTCAGCCCAGCACACAGTATTAAGGGACCTTATGCAGAGTAACAGGGGTGTAAGTTCAGAAAATCATTGAACTAGAAGTCAGGAGATGGGGGTTCTGGTCCCAGCTTCGCAGAAGACTGATGGCAAATCCCATTTTTCAGTTTTACTAAGCTTTTATATACGCAAATTGCTTTGCCACTATCACTTAATAGTAGCCCCTGCAGCAAATCTTTGAAGCATCCATAAAATAAATTCCTCTTGCCCTTGCATTCAGAAACCACCGGGTTAAGAGATCATTCCTAGTATGTGAAAAATTCCCAATCAGGAAGTTTAAAAGTATCTGCAAAAATCAGGAGGAGGGGTATTATTTACATATTCATTGGAAGAGAGGTTACTGTTTTGTCTTGTTTTGTTGTTCCTAAATAGCCAGTCCTCATTTCTAAAAACCTGCAAAAACTTATTGGTGAATGATTTACCAGGTAAATGATGAATTATCTTCTAAATAAAGATAATCAGGGTTGGTTTTCCACTTTTTTTTTTTCATTTTTAGACATCCTTATAATTTATGTCTCTCTTTGACTGACCTTCTCAAGGCAAACTGTCTCTTCTCATCGCAGGAGACTCTATCCCTCATCCTCTCCCACTCCTGTCCTCCTTCTTCCTTTATCACCGGCTCTACAGTCTCACCTTCTTAAAAAACCAACTTTGCTGTCTTTCTTTATCACTTCAGGTAGCCCTTTGCACAAATTCAATATGAGAATTAAGTCAAAAAAATCAAAATAGCAAATTGCCACCTAAAATATGCTGGGGGAAATAAAACTGTAGGCATCTCTGGCACATGATCTAAACATGCTATTTTGTGTCGCTTTATGCTCTTATACTTCTCCTCTTCATCTGCAGCTTCTGAAGAAATAGAAAGAAATTTCTAAAACAATATCACATAGGGGAGTATTTCGCTTTCGAATGTTCCCTACTCATCGAGTAGCTATCTATCTTCTTTTTCTTCCCCCTTTTCACCACTCTTAAAGAAATTGTCTTCTAAATAAATTGTCTTTTCTTAGTTTAAAATAAAAAAATCACATAGGTATGGTATGATTTATACAATAAAAATGTTATAGAAAGTAGCATTTAAATCAAACTGTATTTTAATGGAGTAAGGAAGCTGACTAAGGAAATACTATGACAAAATTTTTATATGGGGAAATCACCTCATTAAAGCAAGTGAGTGCCTTCTACTTTATCAGTTTTAAATATCTGGATATTTTTGCAATCACTCTACCTAAAGCAAGTAGCATCTATAAACCTTAAGAGAGTACTTGTCTTACCAAATATATATTTCTCAGAATTACACATTTAAAAAGAAGTCATATTCTTGGTCTCTTCTGGTTCCAGATAAATTTCATGATTGCCTTTTCTAATTCTGTGAAGTATGTTGTTGGAATTTTGATTGGAATTGCATTAAATCTGTA
>PVJO010025054.1:0-23361 GCA_004026905.1 Hystrix cristata | reverse complement strand
TTTGAATGTTTTCTTTTTTTTTTTTTTTTTTTTTTTTTGTGGTGCTGGGGATCGAACTCAGGGCCTTGTGCTTGCAAGGCAAGCACTCTAATCACTGAGCTAAATCCCCAGCCCCATAAAGATTCCTTGGACATAAACCATTGTCGATCTGATAACTGCCTCACCCGACTCTCTGATCTCATCTTTTTTTTTTTTTTTTTGGTGCTGGGGATTGAACTCAGGGCCTTGTGCTTGCAAGGAAAGTGCCCTAACCACTGAGTTAAATCCCCAGCCCCCGAATGTTTTCTTTATTTATGAAGGTGGTTACTGTGTGTCTGAATATAGGAAGGAAGATAGATTCAATACATCCTTAGAGGACAAGATCTGGGAATAGTTTCCAAGGAGATGGAGATAATCTCAATGGTTCAGATCTATTTTATGCTGCTGTGGAGTATGAGCAATCGCTAAAATGAATAAAATGTTATAAGGGGCCCCATAGGATTGATAAATTTGAATAAATTTCATTTCCTTTTAGTTCTTAAAACTAGAGTTGTTAGTTATTAGGTGTGTCTTGAAAATTATGCTTAAATAGCACTTTGTTGATAAGCTTGTAGCTTTTACCAGCGCTTCCCAAGGTGGGATTTGCATTTCAAGACTGCGTTCTCCTGTCTGTCCCTCATTCTCATGTGTTTCTTAGTGTCGCTGTGACAGCTGCATTCTAGGTGTGCGCTCATCTTTCTGACAGCTGATGAAGAAGGAAGATAATCCCCAAATAGTTCCCATTTAGTTACAGTTCTTGACTTTGGAACTGAAGAACGTCTATTACTTTTTAAAAATAGAATCAGTTCAGATCTGAAAACTCTCTACCAGAATTAAAATGGGAAGATAAAGGATGCCGGCTCCGTGGAATTACTTTAGTCTTGAGTTCAGTCAATTATTGGTGATAATAATTAGTATAATAACAGAGAAATTGTATACTTTATGCTTAAGTTGTATTATTAGACAATGTCCTGGCCTTGGGCTTTTCCTGATTCCTGATCTGTTTTTTTCCAAATACGAATCTGAAGTTTTGTATTATCTTCAGGCTCTTTAGCCTCATAGACAGATCTTATTCTGACTGGTACATTCCTCAGATGAGAAAAGTAAGGTTCTCTGAGAAGTTAGTAACATCAGGATGGCACAGAGGCAAGCAGTAGACTCACGACTGAACCTCAGTACATTGATATTTACGCCACCATATGACATTGGTCCTCCACATATGTACCCTGTCTGAAGTGCTACAACAGTTTTTAATAAATCACATATGTTCATAAATAACAGAGTCACTATATGGAAGGCTTGGAGCTTATGAGGCAGGATTATAAATATATTGTCCAGGTAGGGTGTTCACCCCTGCCAAACGGATTAAACAAACACAGAGCTTTGTACGATCTCACATCTTCTCTTATTCTATTGTTTTTGTCATACCATGACATGATTTATAAGTTAATGCTCATATTCAGTGTCTAAGCTGAGGAGAAGTGAACAAATTCTTTGTTAAATGGAACCAAAACAAAACACTGCCATCCGCCCACCAAATATTACCAATATTTACGTATGAAACATATTAAGGTAGCACGCATCTGTGATGAAATGTGGCTAAATCTACTAAGACACTTTGAAAAACTCTGCCACAATAATTAACAGGATAACAAATGTGAGAACACACTGGTTTCAGGGAAAATGATCTGATTAATTGACTGTTTTTAACTGTGATTTATTCTTTCCACCTCCAAATGCCCTATTTGCAGTTAATTTTTGTTTCCAGTTGGTAGGAAACACATTATAAACGGTGAAAAGAGGATTGGTGCTAGCAGTTTGTACTGTTTGGAAATGAAAAAATATGATGATAATAATAAATAGCAGCTATAATAACAGAAAAACAATAATAATGTGGTGGATATTTGGTAACATGAAATATTTATAACTTTCATCAATTAACTACTTTATTCAGGTCATTTTTTTCCTTTCAGGATTTTATCTTGACTTTGCAGTATAAGTACCATTATCTTTTTAATATGATCCTGCAGATTCAGTAAGGTTAATAACCTCATACCTAATGGAGACAGCTGAGTTTTAAACACAGTTTCTGTGACTTCAAAGTCAACGTTCTTTCAATATGCTATTATATTTCAGCCTTTTAATAATCCTGAGTTGTAACTGGGTCAAGTATTAATATTGCCATATAATATACTAGTCAGAATCCTCCAGCGAAATAGAATCAATATAGTCTGTCCATCTGTCTGTCTATCTATCTGTCATCTATTTATCATCTGTCATCTATCTCCATAATAGAGAGGGAGAATGAAGGAGAGAGAGAGAGAGGAAAGATGTTTTGTAACGAATTAGCTGATGTAATTGTGGGATCTTGGAAGTCCAGAATTTATAGGGTAAGCTGGTGGGCTGGCGAGGCAGTTAAGAGTTGATGTTGCAGTCTTGAGTGTGAAAGCTGGAAACTGGCAGAATTTCAATGCTACGGTCTGGGAGCAAAGTTATTTTTAACAAGAAACCTCAGTCTTTGTGCTTAGTACCTTCAGTTGGTAAGGCCTACCAACATTTTGAGGAGTAGTTGAGTATTTTTTAAAGCCAACTGAATACTATTTATAATTGTATTGAAAGAGTAACCTTAAAAACAACATATAGACTAATGTGTGATCAAACAGCGTGTCACCATATGCTACTGAAGCTGATGCATAAAAACAACCATGAAAATCTCAAAACTATGAGTAGGAAGCAGTTGTAGGCACTAACATACTCTTCATTGAGTCTTGTCTCCTGTCATTCATGTCTTTCCCTTGAGTGCAGGCTGGCTGGGCCTAGGAAATCATTTCTAACCAAAATAGTAGCATAAAAGTGAGGTCATACCACTTCAATCATTTGGTTACAAAAAGACTGTGGCATTCATCTTGTGTACTCTCTTCTTTCCCTCTTGTGCATTTGCATTGAGGGAAGCCAAGCCTCATATTGTGAGCTACCCAGTGAAGAGACTGCTGTGGCGAGGGACAACAGCTCTCAGAACCTGATACCGGCTAATATTCAGATGACTGCGCTTGGAAGCAGCTCCTCTCCTATTCAGTGCTTGGGATGCTGCAACTCTGATGGATGGCTTGATCGCACCCTCTGACTGGGGTCTTCGGAGAGGAACCACATATATTCCTAAAGCACAGAAACAATATGATAATATTTTAATTATTATTGTTATTATTGTCGCATTGCTCAAACTTGAACCCCCATGCTAGACAAGAGCTCTACCACTGACTGAGCTGTCTCCCTAACCCTTATTGTTTTTCACTGCTCAATTTGAAAGTAATTTGTTTCTGATCCATAAATAATCAATATGAGAGTCATTATTGCCTTGCCTCCAAATTACACACATATTTGAGATGAATCCTCTTTTCTTTCCTCTAAATTTTTGATGAAGATTTTTTCCTAAGGTGCCATTGAGAGATAGAGGATAAAAAAAAATGTCTTGCCTTGACTTTTTTGATTTTACCCAGTAATTAATTCCAGGGCACTTGATATGTGTCCAACAAGTATTTTATGAAGAATGGAAACAAGAACCAACCTGAATTCATAAGTGCCTGAAGTTAGTAAACACCTTTTTAAAATACTTACTGGCAACTTTTTTCTATTCGTTTTTCATACTCCTGCTAAAGCAATCTGAGAGATCCAAAATACAATCCCAAATCAAAATCAACTCCTTATAAAATACAGCTTTTTCCATATGCTTAGAAAATTCTCCCATGCCTGTCATAAATTAATCGGAGAATATTTCATTAGATCATTTTTCACAACCACATGATTTGCTCAAGAGGTTAACATAACATTTGAGACTCTATCCTCTTCTCAGGTGTTATTTTGAGTCCATTTGTATGAGTAAAATCTATGAGAAACATGTATTGATATTTCCTGAGCCTGATCGTGGTAATTTGTTGCTATAATTTGTATGCACAGAACTATAGCAGCAGCTTTCAGCGATGGCCCACAGATGGAGCTACTGCATCTGGAAAATCAAACTGCACTTGGCAGATCCTGTTTTACTTATATTTGGAAGTATGCAAGGGTTTTAAATGACTCAACGTCTAGATATTTTTCTAGTTTCCTTACAGTAGAATAACACAAATTTTTAAACTTTCTTAGTATAAAATCATCAAGGAAGGCAGTAAAGTAAGTGAAGGGCCTCAGGATTTTTGAGTAAATCCAAAGAGCTCTATGAAGTATCATCCTCTCTTTACTGGGAGAGGTTGTCCAAGAACAATTGATGATATCCAGAAAACTCATGTTGTTTGACAGCATCCCAGATAGCAGGTCACCAAAATCCAGGGTCTGATACGGTGGTGTGTTAGAGTGATTCTGGGGTGTTTCACAAGTGCATTAATCATCTCTCTGAATTCAATATTAACATTTCCACATGACTTACCTATCTTAAAATATTTAAGGTGGTGTTATATGTATCCCCATGATAGTAGTACATTTTGCTATGCCTTTTAGAGAGGAAGAGAAATACTTAGAGCTAACTCTGAGAACGGTATGGACTCCTTAGCCAGTATTATCTATTCCCTTAGGTAGAGTATATTTTGTGCTCATGCACTTATTAATTCACCTATGTGATAAATACTGAGTACCTACAATAAGTTGAATGTCATTAGTGGTGTTAGAGATGGAAGAGTGAACAAGCCCAGCAAGGTATTTGATTCCTATAGAGCTTATATCAGGAAGAAGGAATCTGGTGCTGAACCAATAAATAAAACTTAAGAGATATTAGTTTCCTTTCAATGTTGTAACAAATTATCACAAACTTTGGGGCCAGTGTTCTACCCTAAATTTGCCCTTCAGTCTGTGGCTCTGCTGTCTGAATAACCCTCCCTTTTCCATGAAGGGAAGCAAATGTGTGCAGCTAAGTAGTTTTATCAGTCACCTTCATGCCTATAGAATTGGGGGAATTCAGCAGCCTTCTTTTATTTACTTACTTACCTTTTTATTGGTGCTGGGGATCGAACTCAGGGCCTTGTGCTAGAGGCAAGCACTCTAACCACTGAGCTAAACCCCCAGCCCCTGGCTTCTTTTATTTTATCCTTCATTTGTCTCTTACAGTTGAAGATGGCAGTTTTTCTGCTAATAGAACATTCTCAGATGCTTGCCAGTCTGTCATGGTTTGTCTCAGGGATTCACTTCCTTAGACAAGAAGTTCCTCTACAGGTATTTACTGGACAATCCCATTTGCTTTTTTCCAAAAGCATGTTTCTCTGACAATCTCCTAATTTTAGCATCTTTTGCAATCTCAAAAGGTGATAAAATGAAGCGTGTGGCTGTAGAACCAATTGCTGCTTCTTTGGAAGGATCAAATTCAGATGCAAAAGATATTAAGCAGGGATCGGGAGAGACTAAGTAGCACACTAAGGTCTGTCTCTTTCTCTCTTTAGGAACTACCAGGAGAGTATTTTACTAAATCTCATAGAGTTGAACAGCTTGAATTTTGAAGGGATACAGAATAAGTCATGAGTTCACCACCAGCTGGATGCTAGGCAATTGTATTCTCATACTTTGGGTAAAATCTCACAGTCGTTTCATGATGAGGGATGTGTCCTGATTGAAAAGGGACATGACAGGTTGAGGTCTGGCGTATGAGTCTGCTCAGGTATGAGTAACATATTCTTCCAACCATCCTACACTTTTTAAAACCAGAATTATAGTTCTCAATTCAAAGAATTTGAAAGTGATGAAAGGAAAAGGCATATTGAGAGTTTGGGACAGTGTGGTGAAGAATGTCGTGGAGGCCTGAGAAGCACACAGCTGCATTCTGGTCTTGGGGCTCTCACTGACCTGGATGTCAATGACAAATTATTCCCTGGCCTTTGGATAAGAAAAATTGCCATTTAGCTGAGAGTCTAGACTTTGGTAGTGTTTTGTGAAGGTGGCAAAAAAGCAAATCTTTCCTGTAAAAGATATTATCCTTCATTTTATCAGACTCTTGCTGCGGTTCTTCCACACACCCTTGCCGGAAGCTCAGCACCTCCACACTCCAGCCACTCACTTGTAGGACCTTGTTTCTTCATCCTTCATTGTACATCATCATAGAGTTTAGAGTTTACGTCACTGAGTTTTTGTGATTAAATAAGCGGATGTATGTAAAGTGCATATATCAAAATATAGCACATGAAAATCATTCAATAAATGTTATGATATGGTTATTCTTAGGATTACTATTCAGACCGCACCTCTACTCCTTCACAACAGCCTTTCTTCTCTTGGATCAAAACTCACCCATCTTCCATACTTCAGTCAACAAGGCCCTGCTCTTCACTAGCTAGGTAATGATAAAATGTTAATCACAACTAGCAATAACTGATTGCCTTAGTCCCCTACTTAGAGAAGTTATTCATATTTTGATTGGATCTTCTAACGCTGTACCTGGACAGTGGAAACAAGTAGAAGTCTCTAGCAAAGACAAACAGAGGAGGAGTACTGACTATAAATTATGGCCTTGATACTCTAATAAAGTTCCTTTTTTTCAGTACAAGCATTCCTTTGAATTGGTAGAAGATAAAAGCTACTTTAGTATTCAAGTCAAACTTTAAATTGGAATCTTTGATACTTTTTTTTTTTTTGGTACCGGGAATCGAACTCAGGGCCTCATGCTTGTGAGGCAAACACTCTAACCACTGAGCTAAATCCCCAGCTTGAATCCTTGGTACTTTTTGGCAGAAACTATTTTAATGGATATAGAATAACTTTGGTTGTTTTCTGTCTCTGATCATTAATTTACTTGAACAGATAAAATGACATTTTTTTTTTTTTTACTTATTTTTCAACTCTGCCTCAAAGTACCAGATCATGGGTCATCCCAGTCACGATACTCTGTGTGTACCTAGAGTAAACCATGAGAAAGCCTTGTGTATGTGAGATAGGGAGGAAGCAGCCACCAGGGAACTTGTGCACATGCTGACTCTGTAACCAGCAAATAAGTGACTCTTAGGTTCTCCTAGAAAAAGCATTATATAATGGAAACCTATACATTTGGATCTATTAAAATGTCATCCATGGACTAGTCTGGATGGTTTGAGGCGGTCAAAATCTGTGCATGTAGTTTTGTTATGGGGCTGAAGCAAGTGGCATATGGTGGAGGGACTAGATGGGTGCTCAGGGATCTGAGGAAGGGTGTGGAGCTTTGATGCATTTAGATCATTTTAGCTCTTTCATGGAGTTTCTCTCGCCATACTAGACATGACCAGGCTCTCTATGAAACAAGTGGTTCATTAAAGTTAACAGAAGAATCATATAATAAATAGTTTGTAAAGTGCTCAGAGTGTTTCAGTGTCAAGGGAATACAGTGTTAATTTTTGTTGGAGTTGACTTGAATGCCTTTGTTACCAGAAAGAATAAACTCAATAGAAAGGGAACTACAGAGAGATAGAAGCCAATAAAACATTTCAGAGGAAGGTTTTTATTTTAAAAGGAGAAACACATAACTGAAAAAAGGAGGGGAAGATAGTAGTGAACATAGACTCAGAAACTATATAAATATTTTATATGACGAAAACAAATCAAAAGAAACGTTAGTGCAATTCCCAGGCCTAAAAGGTAATTTTTTTCTTTCTTTCTCTCCTTCTTTCTCCTTCCTTCCCCCTTTTTCCTCCCTCCCTCCCTACTAGTTTAGTTGCATAACCATATACAGAAAAATAATCTAAAATAATCTTAATATATATTTTGATATATTAAAGATGAAAAATCAGTAAGAAATCTTAAACCATTTTAAAATCAGTTTTATTATTGGTAGTAACAGTAAGTGTCATATGGTTTTCTTAGTATGTTAGCAACCAAAGTTGCCAGCATGAGATAAAAATGCAAAAGTAAAGTACGATAATATGAAAAAAAAATTCCATGTCTTATATTTAAACTGGAGCATGATTTTGGTTTTTGTTTTTCTTTTGGAAGTCCTTAATTTTTACCTTTATCTACTAAAAAAAATGGCTTATGAGCAGTGGAAAATCCAGTCACAATGGTTACCTCTAGTCCCACCTGAACTTATATGTGTTTGATAAGAAGTGATTGAATAATTCTTCGGAGAGGACGAAGTAAATTCTTAGGTGAGAATTGACCTTTGTTAAGGGTGGACTAGGTAAAGGCAAGTAAAAATGGATTAATTCAGAGAACTTTTTGTTTGAACTTTGCGAAAGTGGTTTTCAGAGAAATGATAGAAAATGCAGAGAAAGAATCTATTATTAAGAGACTAAGCAAGACTGAAGGTAGAAGATAATTAAATAAGTGAATTACAAGATTATGAGGACTATTTGGAATCAAACATATTTATGTTTCCTCTGTGAGGATAGCTATGTAGTTATAGTGGACAAAAAATTAGGGACCAAAGATCATTTCTCTTTCACTACCCAACTCTGGTGTCTAATTGGTGCCTGAGGAAAATGTAATTGGATCTAACCAGGAATAAGTTTTAATGCAAGTATGGAAACAGGAGTCTGATAGCAGCTCACACATCAGATGGAAGAAAAATCTCCAGGGTTCTGAAGAAATGCTCTTGGTCCTAATGCAGCTAAATTTGGATATATCAAGTTCTACACTTAGATTTCCATTTTTGGAACACTTTAAAATCACCCGGTGACTGTGCTGTCTCTGAGCATAAAATCTGAGTTTCATCTCTGTATAATAATGCCTATTGTGTGGACTGCTGTGCACCGCAAAGTGATATGTGCAGTATTTCTGAAAGAGAGCTAAGCACATTTTTGGCACTCAGCGGATAGTGAATATTACGCATGTTATCATCTGTATAGCTATCACCACTCACTTACTTCTTGATTAGAAATGTAGTTCCTCCCAATGTTTTCACCTAGGCTTCACTTTCCATTTCTCAGAATACAAAAAGAAACTGGAAAATGTAATCAATAAATAGAGAAACCTTTTTCTAGTTGCACTAAAAAAAAGGTGATATGAGGAGATGATGGGGCTAACCAAATCTATTGCTTAAATAACTTGCTCTAACACATTGGATGAGCATGTAGTTATTCAAATTCATTATTTAGTAAAATTAAAAATTACTCTTGGATTATTACAGTTGTTTTGGACTAGTTAAATTGCAAAGGCTATGAAATCTTTTTGATTGATTCAGAGTAGTATTTATTAATGTATATACAAATGCAATACACATTATGATTTTAGAAATTTAAATTTGTCAGAATTTTAGAATGGATTTTGATTGGTTGGTTGATTGGCTTGATGTGAAATCTTTTACATTTTACTTTTATTCAGAAAGTCTTCCATGTATCTGCTGGCATGAGATTTTAAATATTCAGAGATTAATAAAATAAACCTTAAAAACTATATAAATTAATGATCTCTTACCTCCTAGCAATTCGTAAAAATAACTTACATATAATGGAAACTCATAATAACTAAAGAAAGTAGCTTAGTGAAGAATTTTACAGATGAGGAAAATGCAGGTCTGATAGGTTAAGTGATTTTGCCAGTTGGGGGCTGGTAATCAAAACTGGGTCTTCTTACTCCAGATTATTTAGTCTTTCCATTGTACATTTTCATCAAAAAGGGCCGCATGAGTGGAAGAAAGAAATAATTTCTTGAGCAATACGTAAAATAGCTAATAGGTTAATTGGTTATAAGCCAGTCATTTGTTTTACTACACGAGCAGTCAGTGATGGTGGAACGAATAAAGACTTGAGTCCAGAGATGTGGTTTAAATCTCATATTAACTGTCTTGTTTGGGGAAAGAAAGATGTTTAAGCTCTCTGATCCTTAGATGTCTCCAATGTCAAATGAGAATAATAATAGTCTCTTTAAAAACTGTTACCAAATTAATTTCCATATATGCTTGTTAATGGAAATGAGGGACCAGAATGGTTCATGTTGTTACTATTTTCCTTATAGACAGCTCTGGTTCCTTATATCAGAGATTCCACAGACTCCGGATAGTGATTCTTTTAATTCCACAGTGCTCTTTGCTCTGTGTCCACAGCACCAGGAGACACACAGTTTAACTTTCAAAAGCTGTCTGGAAGGAATACCAAGTGAGTTCCAGAAAGCCAGTTGGAATTTAATAATGCATGAAAAATACACCAAGGGGAGGAAAGAACCAATTAGGAAGCAATTAAGGAGATTGCAATTACAATGCATCTTAATAAAGTACAAAAATATTAGCCTACAAATAGAAGACGGAGTACCTACCTGTGGAAAAAAGAGGTGAAAATAGTAATTGCAAAGCAGGTAGTATAAAACAAAGAGCAGAAAAAGAGAGAAAAATTATATTCTTTTTGCATGTGTGTGTGTGTGTGTGTGTTTTCAGATCTGAATTCCAAGCGTCCTTCAAAAACCAATTCCTCTCATGCTCCTTTAAAATTTATCCCCAGCACTGTTATTAAATTCTTGGACTTCCTTCATATTTAAAAAGCTAACTCTGATAATTCCCCAAATAGGAAGTCCAAATTGTTAGAGGGGTCTTAGAAAATGACCAACAGTCCAAAAGATCAAATAAGTGCCTTTAAAACAATTTAATATCCCACTGGCTTTGAAAATTAGTGATGACTTTTAAGCATGTTTTACTGTTGCTCTCTGTCCCCATTTGCATTAGGAGATGCTGCCTAATATGGAACAGCTACTCGAGGATCAGTTATTCCATGGCACATGAATGACAAGCAAGTGTGGTGCAGGGAAAGCTTTGCAAAGGACGACAGGAAACTGAGCTGATTAAGGACTTGGCTCCCATAACAAGGTCATGAGAATTCAGATTAAGAGTCAGCTACTACCATGTGAAAATTATTGAAAGAAAATAAGCGAATAATATGTGTACCTAAAATCTTTACAATATTAAAAATAGTGAGAAAATGTGAATTATATTTCAAATTTTCACATTTCTTTTGTATCCTAAAATGACATTTAATCGATAGCCCAAAATATGATCAGGATATTTGAAGTTATCTTTAAACAAGTTACATAATTAAAAAAAAACTATTTGGTTTTCTTTATTTAAAATAACCTAAACACTCATTTAAAATATTTAGATGTGTCCAGGCCAAGCCTAGAGTAATTTCCAGTTGGGTGTTAATTAGACTCTGTTCTATTTGTTTTAGTAACTCATTATTTCATTTGCCTTTGATATACATAGTGTTTATTGTTTACTTTTATTAAAATTTTTGCTAATTGTGAAAATAATAGTGAAAATATATTTTCATGCTTCGCATGTGAGTCTTCTTCCCATAGTGGGCTTATATAGTGCTTGAAGCAAAGACTATATTTTATTTTATTTTATTTTATTTTATTTTATTTTATGTATATTGGATTTTTCCATTCTACATACATTTCTGCACTTGCTAGAGTGCTAGATTTTTCACAGGCTACTCCTGTAATAAATGAGGAATTAAAAAGAATAAAAAAAATGAATCAATGGAAATGGAAGCGAGGTAATATGATTTTTCTCTACCTTGATTTAGCAGTTTGCTTTTCTCTACTTCCTGAAGCTCTATCCACTGTTCCTTTCTGGAAGGTTCTGGGGGCCATTCTGGCCTCAAGCAGAGAGGGATTTGGAAAAGACTATCATAATTAATCTAAGGTGACTTAGATCTGGGAGCCACAACCCAACCCTGTAATTCCAGTTTTCTGGGAGGCCAAGGCAAAAGGATCACAAGTTGGGGGCCAGTCTGCTCAACTGAGTGACTTAGCAAGACCCTGTATCAAAATTTAAAAAAATAATTAAATAAATAAAACGACTGGGAATGTAGCCCTGGTTTATACCACTGAAAGAAAAAAAAAGTCAAGTGACTCAGCGTTATGAGTTGTGGTTAATGGACAAACTTTGATCTATTTAAAACTCTGTGAGTTTCTGCCTTATCACCAAAATCAAGTCCCTCCTTATAGGATCTCATCAGCTTCTATTTCCCTTCCTGATAATTTTCTGTTTATTATTCCATTCTCTTTGTATACAGTATCACCTCTTTTCTTGGGCATCTCTGTGCCCTGAACAGAGCACCGGACTTGGAATCACAAAGACCCTGCTATGTGATTTTAGATGCTTTTTGTTAAATTGAGCTAGCTGATATATAAAATAGTATCAGTCCAATTCAAATAGCTATAAAGAAGATTAAATAAATTTTAAAAACTTAAATTGTACCAAGAAATTTTTAAGTAAAAAATATCGATTTCTTTCCGTTTTCTTTTCCTTTTTTCTTGCCGACCAATTTAGAAACTAGAGCACTCTCCTAAAATTTAGGTTTATTCTTCAGTACGCCAAGGGCTTATAAAATTCTGCAATATCAAGTATTGCAGGAAGGCTGTCCTGCCTTTGTAGTCTAATCTAGGCAGACTCCTACTTTAATAGATGATGTATTCCTAAAAAGCTGTCTAAAAATCACATATGCAAGAGAAAGTAGAATAATAGATTTAGATGCAATAAGAGCTACCACCCAAGACATCATATCGGTATTCTCCAAATTATGATGGAAATATTCTATTTTACTATTAAGTATAATATAATGTATATGCACAATTATTTAAGGTACAATTTAATTACCAAATATAGATTAGAAAATAGTTCTTAAATTTTTTTCTTTTTTCAAATGGTTTAACTCAGCATATTTGAAAAGGTGATGAAAACCAGTGATTTTCATGTTGCAAGTGAAGGCATACCACACATCATCTTGCAAACAATTTATTTAATAGTGACAGCACAGAATACCAACCTTCTCCTTATGAGAAATTTGATCTACTTTGAGAAGATACAAAATTCTTGTTGCATATAAATTCTTTTATATTGTCTACTATTATGTCAGAATTTTAGGTATTATTGGTAGATTTTTTATAGAACCTGTGTACTCTCTTTCCCTCTATGTACTCATTTCTCCAGAGCTGTGCTGAAGTTGCCTTGCATTAGAAACAAAGCTGATCACATCTCTTTCCAACTCAGCCATCACATCACTGTTGGCAGGTCACAGTGGGAGTACTAGCGCCATCAAAATTGGTAAACATTATAAATCAGTTTTGTTTCTGTTATTGTACTTACTTTTTGAAAACTGGCTGTCAAAATTTTACTAATAGCCTACCTCCCTATACCCTATCATTTGTGCTTACTCATCAGAGTGCAGACACTCAGAATCGTCAAATGGAACCTGATGTTCTTTGTTGTACAAAGAACCTCTCCTCTCTAGTGCTTGCCTTTTGTTAGGTGGATTCAGAAGGCCGCATCAACTCAGAACAAAGAGAGGAGCAAAGTGTTCACTTTCTTTGAGTTTCTAAGTGAAAGATTAATCATGCCTTGCTGTACACAGCTGGTCATTGGGTAGAAGGTAGATTTTTAGTATGAGCCTTTCCAGAGAAAGAAGAGATCAAGACCCAGCTGCTACTGCTCAGATTTTCTGAAAGAATTGCTAAGTGAGCGTGGAGTTGTTTGTATTTGTGAGCTGGTGAAGAAGACAGGTATGACTGGTGCAGTGAAATTATGATGAATTCTGAGAGTGTCTGAGCCAGTCAGTGTGTCTCTATTGAAGTCCAAGGGTCACAAGTAGGCCCGGATTTTGCACTCACTGTTGCAAATACAAGTGATGAGCAAAATACACAGTTAATGTTTAAATTTAAACAGTAAAAGACACATAGGCTTTAATTTGCCTCACAATATTCCTCCTCACTTTGAGCACACTTATGCTATTTTTCTTGCCACTTTCTGAAGCAGTTCTGGAATTCCTTTTCTTGAGTGTCTTAATTAAGTGTTATAAAAAATATGGTGACTGCTGCTGCTAAGAGTCATGCAACAGAGAGGCAGGCTCATGAAAACATTATGGTGTGTCCTTCTTCACCTTTTTCACCAGATATGGCACCGTGTCACTTCTGGTTCTTCACCAAAGTGAAAGATCATGAAAGTAAATGTTTTGAATTGATTTAGGACATCAGGGCAGCCACGACAATGCAATTTAAAGACACTCACAAAAGAAGACTTGGACTTCCACAACTGTTTCAGCAGGTGGCAAGAATGATGAGATCACATGTGTTCCAAGCAAGGGCAGTATTTTGCAGTGGATAATTGACAATGTTTCTTTTACTGTAAAAAATTTTAAACATTCATTGTACTTTTCAGTCACACTGCACATTGCTGTGGCTTCCATCCAGTGACATTTGGCAACTGGCAAGTGGCAAGCGGCTGGACTTAGGGAACAGTTACTAAGAATCAGAATACAGTATGAGGAAGAGTATGATTTGGAAGCCCACGTGTGTACAGGGAATTGTATTAGCAGTAGGTTACAGTTGCAGAGGATTGTTACAAGCCCCGGAGAACTGTGTTGTGTGACTTAAGAGATAGTGACTGGAGGGTTGGACAGAGTCAACCGCTTTCATTTCTTTGTCTACTTGATTGTTAGATTCATGCTGAATTCCTGAGCAGTTTGGAAGAACATGTGATTGAGAATGAATTAATGGCCTTGTTGATACTAGCCATTAGTATCAACTAATTAGTGATTAATTTTGGAAATAGAAGATATATGACTATATTCATGTATTCATTAATTCATTTACTTAGCAGTGATCTACTGAACTCTTGCTGCCTTGATGGCACTGCTGTGTGCATCTGGGACAGAGCAGCGAATGCATCAGCCAGAGATTCATTAAAGACTATGTTTGCCTGTTTGTATCCTGACTACATGGAGCAAAACACACTCTACATTCATCCTGTGTCAACATTGCTCCTTTTAAAATCTTCAGAAATTAATACACAGCAAAGTATATGCTTTCATTTTTTTCTCTTCCTTCACAATTGTACATATTCAGTTGACATTCGAAGGACATTTTCATCTTTGACATGTTCATTTATTTATCGTGGTATAATTATGAGCAGTATATATATTTAAGTTTTTCTGTTTTCCCCATATTTGTTTAAATAAGTATTGAATTGAAATAAGTAGATTTGATCATTTTCTTGCTGTATTTCCTAGAGGTACTTAATAATTACTTAGCAGATATTTGATCAATGAATGCTGATTATTTCCTTAAACTGTTTTAGGGAAAATGTAGGGTTGAGATGATGTGTGGAAGTTCTTGGGTATAGACAATTCATAAGTAAATCTTCTTTTATTAAGGATTTCAAATTGTACTAGGTTTTCATTTTTGAATCTTAAGCAGAAAATCAGGTCTAGGTTTAACCCATTTCAAAATATTTAACCCATTTCATAATTATTTGTATTGAGTTAGAGTGCAAAAAGAATTTAACAACCTGAGTGTAAGTCATATACTCTCTCTTGCTGCCTGGGTAACGTTGTGCAAATAAGTTAAACTTGCTCGGCATCTGTTTCTAATTAAGAAAACAAGGGCTAGGGATTTAGCTCAGTGGTTAAAGTGCTTGCCTTGGAAGCACAGGGACCCGAGTTCGATCCCCGACACAAAAAAAAAAAAAAGAAAAGAAAAGAAAACAGGGGAAGAGATAACCATTTCACTGGTTAGCAGAATTTATGAGAGAATGAATGTTAAATAATATTAATAACTAAGCTTGTTAAGTGATAATGATGTGCTGGTACTTTCATAAATGGTCTCTTATTACTCACTACGGTCTTTAGAGAGGTGCTATTATTATTCTCATTTTACAGGTGATTAAATTAAACTACAGAAGCTAAATAACTTGCCCTAAAATACCCAGCTAATAAGTGTGAAACTTAAGTTATGGTTTGGGCAGGCTGGTTCCAGAGTATGCTCTTACTGCTTAACTGCAAGATCCCTCAATATCAATGCTATTGGCATTTCGGGTTGAGTAAGTCTTTGCTGTGAAGAGACATCCCGTGCATTGTGTGAAGTTCAGCATCATCACTGGCCTATAGCATTAATGCTCACAAATGGAACAACCAAAAATGTCTCAGACAAGTTCAGATGATCTCAGTGGTGCAAAATCACGCAGAGATGAAAAGCTCTACTCTACTGCAGAAGTCCTCATAAGAGTGGACTCTATATAACCCCTCCACAGGCTGAGACTAGCATTAGTTAAGAAAGTGTTTTAAAGAAGTACTTTCTTTCTGCCTTCCTGTTTTTGGATACCAGAAATCCATCAAAATTCTTGTCTATGTACGATGTATTAAAAGACCTCACAGCTTTATAACAGGGAGTGCAAAAAAGATAATGAAGAATTTTTGAGATTCGGGTGTAGGTGAGTGGTAGCATATGTTTCTAGCATGTATGAGGCTTTCTGTTCAGTCTCCACTGACAAAAAAATGAAAATAACTTTTGGAATTACTAAACATGTGATTGAAATTGTTTTGCTCAATACCTATGGTATATTGAAGGATTGCAACAAAAAAACCTATACTTGTGCTCATAATAAAAATAATGATATTAGTGGTGGAGGTGATTATGGTAGAATTTACTAGCCTTTGTAAAAGGTACTTTATACATTTTATACATTTAATAGATGATAGGCCTAATTACTGTCATTACTCTTTGAGCTTTCTAGGTGATGGAATTGAATGCAGAAATTCAAACTGTCATTCCCAAGGCTAAACAACTAGTAAGTACAATGGAACTGACTCTCTTTTCCCTTCCTCTATATCTCAGTTATAATCTTGTCCTGAGCTGTAGGACATTCAGAAGGATGTATTTTAAACCTCTTTTGGTGATAATAATCACTTCTTGCTGTATTCTGAATATACTCCACAGGTGAATTTTCTGCTTTTCACAACTGAACATTGTTTGGCAGCTGCACCTTGGTGAATTATTTAATTCCTGTATGTTACATATCATTGAGTATGCACTGAACCAAGGAAAAGAGAGAAAGTGCAGTTGCATAGGAATTCATATTGGTTTCTTCTGAACATAAGTTACACGCAGGTCATTCCCTTATGGCTTTTAACAAAAATACAACAAAACCAACAACACCAAAATAGAGCGTATCATTTTGTATCTGTCAGGGCTTATATCAAAAGATGACAGAGATCACTAGATCTAGTATTAAGGAACAGCTTACAGAATCTGAAACTAGGACCAGTGCAGTCAAACACAGATGGTGGGGGAAAGCCTGCAAGCACACGATGGTACCGTTCTTAAGAAAACCCACGGTGACCACTGCCTGCCCGTACACACCTATGATAGAAAAAATTCCAAAGGTTTACTCTAGTCACACTAAATATACCCAGTATTTTTCTCTATTCACTTGCCCAACCAGTCTGTGCCATGACCACCAGCAAATAATGATTCTTTGACCATGGTTCATTTTCTCATTTGAACCATAGTTATGTATGTGAAAGAGACACTTGCATGTTTGTCTTTACCAGACTCCTCACAGTAGCCAAAGTACAGAAACATGTGAGGTGGCCATCCACATGTGAATGGAAAAGAAAATATGGCCTGCCCCATGGAATATCTATTCAGCCATTAAGAAAAGAGCAAAATACTATCATTTATAACAAAACGGATGAAATTAGAGGACATTATGTTAAGTGACATAAGTCAGATATGGAAAGACAAAGGCTGCATGTTTTCTCTCATCCGTGGAAGCTGTAAGAGCTGATCTAAACTGCAAGGGGGCAGGACAGTGATTACTGAGGGCTTTGAAAGTTAGGAGAAAGGGACAGCAGACAACTAACGGGTATCCAAGTGCAACTAGATAGGAAGAATATGTTCTCGTGTTCTGTAGCATAGTGAGGTCACTATAGTTCACATTAACCTATTTTCTATTTTATAAATAATTAGAAGATAGGAAATCGAAGCCTGCAAACCCAAAGAAGTAATACAGGGATGAAAATACTGATCACTCTATTTGATCTTGATCCTTACATATTGTATAAATGTTAAAATGTAGCACATTTCATAAACATGTATTATTCCATGTTAAATAAAAATACAGTAAAAAAAAGAAAATGAGTCAGCTCTGGCGGGGTAGCAGAACAGGGTGTGAGAAGTGTGGTTTTTCCTCTTAGTTTCCATAACGCAGGAATGCAAGCTAGAAAGAGGTTGAAATAAGTTCAGAAAGAACCAACTTACATACCAGTATGGTCATATATATATTTTTAATGTCGGACTGCAGATATGGAAACAAATCATTTTTAGTCCTAATGTCTTGAATGCATGTTCTCTATGGCATTTCAGTTCTTATAATAGGAAAAGCACGGAGTATATTACTTTACACAGTAGTGATTGGGTACATACTTACTAAATTAGGTTAAATATGCAAAGTAACTTTAGGAGATCTAAGGGGAAAGGAAACATTTACTAATAAATTATTGCATCTTAGCAACTTTATACACCAAGTATGTCCATTCTGCCCTACAACCATATGAAGGAATTATTGCAGTATTGCAGATGAGAAAACTGGATTAGAATAATTGCATGATTTATGAACCCAAAATAGTAAATGGGAGAATAAGCTTAATTTTTTTTCAAAAATGCAAGATTTTTCACTGAATTGACCTACCTCAACTGGTTGGGCAATAAAACATAAAAACATTTATTTTTTAACTGCTTACTAAATACCTAAGTACTTATTGACTTAATTGTTCATTTTTGTCTCTTGTTTAACTCTCTTAGTCCAGTTCAAACAGTCTTAGTTATAGGGTTGCATGCACACAGATAATGGAAAATGAGCTGTGGGGAACTTTCTCCTCTTTATTCCTGAATTTCTGGAAGGAGATCTGTTCCCAAAAACAACGTTCTCAAGAGAAAAGCCAAACAGAAACGCAATTGACTGTTGACGTCTCTGGGAGGAAGTGATAATGTGAGTCCAGTGAAATCTTTCCTAAGATTTGGGCTTTGGAAAAGTAGAGGGAATGTCTTGAATTACTTGGTAATGCTACACAAATAACCATTATTTACTTAGGTGTTTACATAGAGACTGTATCTCCTGTTGTGTTATCTCTATTCACAGTGCATTCTCTGAATAAATTCCTAAGTGTGTATTCCCAGAGCCTCTGTAATATTCACGTATTTTAAAAAACGTGGGACCATTACACAGATGGCGTTACCAATAAGAGTTAGTCAGGACTTAGATCTATCAGAAAGAAATAATCTGAAGGAGATTTTAAGGGATATCACTAAAGGTCAAGTTTTAAATACAGAAGACAAACAGGGACAGTAAGCAGAAGTTTAATTTTGGTACCTTCAAAAAAGCAAGCAAGCAAACAAAAACAAGTTGTTTAATTTGCCTTCCCATAAAACAGCAAGACAGCCCCTCTGTGTCGGCTGAGCGATGCTCATCATGGCTGTCCGGCTTCCTTCTTTCCTCCTGGCACAGATCGAATGAACCCTGCTTCTCTCTGAGCTCTTCCCTAACTCTATTCTCTCCTTTCCTACTGACTCCTGTATCATATGTGGTGGATTTACCTAATGGTAGATTTTCCTGGTTTTTTTTTTTTTTTTTTTTTTTTTGCTTTATATTGACTTTATAATTCTAAGATTATATAACATTTTAAGAACCAAATCTTTTATTTTGACATAGCCATAGGTTCCGCTGTAAGACAGTGTAGCGATCTCATGGAGTCGCCTTAGTTTCCTCCAGTGGAAGCATTGCAAAACTACAATACAATGTGACAAGCAGGATGCTAGCACAGATATCATCAAGGTCAGGCATTCCTATCACCACGATTCTTCCTGTCATTCTTTTATGTCCACCTCTACTTTCCTACCACTCTCACTCCCCCGTTCACCACACACACTTAACCTGCAGTAACATCTGTGCCCCATACATACAGTATGTAACCTATAGAATTGGCTACTTTCACTTAGCATAATTCTTTGGAGATTGATCTGCTTTGTTGTGTGCACCCACAGTTCATCCCCTTTCATTGTTGAGTAGTAGTTGTGGTATGAATATACAACAGTTCACCTAACCGTTTAACGGTTGATGGACATCTGGTTTGATTCCAGCTTCTGGCTATTGTGAATCAATCTTCTTTTATAAAGATTTGGGAGCAGATTTTTCTGTATGAACATGAGACTTCAGTTTTTTGTAATAAATGCCCAAGAAAAGAAATTACTAGGTTGTATGTAGTTGCGTGGTTAGTTTTTAAATAACCTGCCAAAATGTTTTCCCAAGTGTTTGTACCATTTATATTCCTTCAAGCAGTATATGAGTGACCCAGTGTCTCCACATTCTTGTCATCACTGAAGGTTGTCATTTAACATTTTAGCCATCCTGAGTGTCTACTGGCATTTTATTGTGGTTTTAATTTACATTTTTCAAATGACTAACGATACGAATATCTTGTGCTTAGTTATTATATTTACACGTGGGGGTTACTGAGACAGGTGTGGTTTTGGGGTCTGAGACAAAGCCTGGTGCCTTCCTCTCCCGTCCCCAAGCTGAGCGTGTCCCTCTCCATCTGTGATGCCGGGGCTTGGCGAAGTGACTCGGTAATGTGGAACCTTCCTTCCTGCTCCCTTCAGTGTGTCCTTTCTATGCTACACATACGCGCTATGATCTCTACTGGAGTCCTTACCTCTTGTGAGATTATATTGTGCATGGAAAGTTTTTCAAATTAATGTCACTGCAAGGGCGACAAGAGCACATTCGGCCTCTTGCTTTGCTCTTTTGAGGAGTTGTTACTCCTTCAGTTTCTTGATTTGTCATTGGTGTGTTCCCGAATCTTATTTCTTTATGGTCCAGTTTTGGTAGTTGTGTGCTTCTCGAAATCTACACATTTCCTCTAGGTTATCTGATTTGTTGGCATACGGCTGTTGATAATAGTCTCTCATGATCCTTGCTATATCTGAATTGTTCATTGTAATGTCTCCACTTTCATATATGACTTTGAGTTTCTTTCTTTTTTCTTAGTCTAGCTAAGAGATTGTCAGTTTTGTCCCAAAATGACTCTTAGTTTTATTGATTTTGAAATATTTTCTCTACCTTCCATTTGAATTTTTCTGTTCTAATGTTATGATTTCCTTCCTTCTGCTAATTTAGTTTGTTCTTTTTGCCCTTGTTTCTTAAAGTGTAATGTTAGGATGTTAATTTGAGACCATTTTTTTCTTTTAAAAAACATATTTATAACTGTAAATGTCCCTCTAGGAGTCTCATTTGCTGCAAGTTTTGACATGTTGTATTTCCTTTTTGGTTTGTTATTTTTAGTTCAATATCTGTTTTGATTTTTAGTTTATTTTTAGTTTAATATGTTTATTATTTATTTAATTTATTTTTAGTGTAATATCTCTTTTGATTTCTTATTTGACCCATGGATTGTTCAGGTATATGTTGTTTAATTTCCACATATTTTGTGAATTTTCCAATTTTTCCCATTACTGATTTCTAATTTCATACCATTTTGGCCAGAAAAAACACTTGATATGCTTTCACTTTGCTAATTGTTTTGTACCCTGACATATTACCTGCTTTACAGTATATTCCTTGTCTACTTGAAAAGAATATGTATTCTGCACTTGGGGTGAGATTGTTTTGCATATGTATATTATGTCGGCTTCATCTAAAGTGTAGTTCAAGTCCAGTGTTTTTCTATTGATTTTTTTGTCTAGATTATCTATCCATCATTGAAAGAGGGCTGTTAAAGTCTCGTACTATTAGATTACTGTTCACTTCTTTCAGATATACTAATATTTTCTCTATTCACTAAGGTGCGCCAATGTTGGGTGCATATATACTTGTTATATTCTCCTGACTTGACCTCTTTTATCATTACATAATGTCCTTCTTTGTCTCTTATGACAATTTTTGACTTATCCTTATTTTATCTTAGTATACACAGTCTTGCTCTCTCTTGTTCACTTGGCATGTCTTTTTCTATCTTTTAGCTTTCAGCCTATATATATCCTGAAAGCTAATGTGAATATCTTATAGGTATCATATAGTTGGATATTTTTTAAAATTCATCCAACCACTTAGAGGTTTGTGGCGAAAATGGGAAGATGTATGTCAAAGAGTACAAAGTTCAAGTTATGCAGAATGGATAAATCTAGAGGATGAATGTATAGTATGAAGATTACAGCTAATAACATTTTATTCTGGAAATTTGTAAGGAAAATAGATTTTAGGTGCTTTGAGTTTAAAAGTGCCAACTATGTGGGATGCTGGATATGTTAATTTATTTGACTATAGTAACAGTTCCCTTGTGTCTATAAACATCATGTTGTATACTTTAAACCTGCAAAATTAAGTAAAATGTACAAAATTAAATAAAATAAGGTAATGTGTACTTCCATGTTGTAAATTTGTTACTTAAATTGCAGATTTAACTCTTTGTCAATTTTTGAGTTGGAATCATAGTTTATAAATTTCTCCTGCTAAATCCCAGTTAGGTCATATAAAAGATTATAACTGTAAACATATTCATAGGATGGATAATTTCCTGTGTATTTATTTGTCTTTCTTCCAAACAAAGAGAGAAGCCCTTTCAAAATACCACTCAGAGAAATCGGATGATTGGTTTTTTATTCTATAGTATAATTTTAGGGGCATTATTGGAAAAATTATTTGGGACAGCTGATATGTGCTGTCTCTGGAATTGTTGGAAGTAGCCCATACTAGGAGAGAGACAGAGATTGAGAGAGACAGACAGACAGACAGAGAACAGGGGGACTGAGTTTAATGCTATTTGTTTTGCAGTTTCTGACTGTCGGTCGCATTCTGGGCTTCCCCATTAAGAGACAGTGAAGCCTATATTTTTCTTGAGATAAATGAGTTAGATGTCTTTACTTGGAACTTGACACTGTCTACAGCTACTGTCATTTCCACCTTCCTATCTAAGCGAATTTAACTCGTGGACATGGCCATATTCATCACCACCTCCAACAACATTTTCAACCCCTCAGAGTATCCTTCATCATCTACTATCTTTCAAACTCAGTTCAATACCCTCACTCTCAAATGCCTTTACTGCCAGATATTTCTATCATGTTGTGTATAACCCCTTTCCTTTTCATACCATCTTCTCACTGTCTAAGCTGCATTCTGAGCATTTAGATCTCATGGTTCAACACAATAATTTTTTCCTTACGTGTATTCTTCACTGCCTTGCTCTTCTTTCCAACCTACCTGGTAAAAGATCAACCCTTGCTAAACTCAGTCATTTGTCTGTACCATGTTGTTCATGCCTTTAAGTTTGGAGCATTGAAAAATGGCTAAATCTCCCTTTGAGAGGGTGCAGCTCGACAGTCTGAGCTTTGTGGCGAAGTGGCTTGTGTGTCCTGATTTATTGAGGAAACTCTGATGCTAACCCTTGAATATGTGTCACATGCTAATCAAATTTATTCTTGCCTGTAGAATATCATCTTGGTTTTTAGAAACGTAGGTGCTGAATGAGGGGAGAAGGCATAGCCATCAAAATCGCCTATAGGAATTTTCACTAAATATTCCTCTTTACTGAAATCAAGGCTCAGCTATGCTTGGTTTCTCCCAGTTTGTAGTGTCTGTTTCAC
>PVJO010025053.1:0-23473 GCA_004026905.1 Hystrix cristata | reverse complement strand
AGACCTAAACATAAAAACAGAAACAATAAATCTCCTAGAGAATAAAATAGGAAGAACTCTCCAAGACATAGGGGTTGGAAAAAAATTTATGAATAAAACTCAGGCTGCACGGGAAACAATTCAAAGAATTGATGCTTGGGACCACATCCTATTAAAAGGCTTTTGCACGGCAAAAGAAATTACTAATAGAGTAGGACGATAAATCCAGTAGTTTTTTGGTGGAGTTTTTTGGGTCTTCTATGTAGAGTATCATGTCATCTGCAAATAATGATAGTTTAACTTCTTCCTTTCCTATCTTTATCCCTTTTATTTCTTTCTCTTGCCTGATTGCTCTGGCTAATAAAATACACTTAATTAAAAAAGAAAAAAATGAGTTTGTTTCTGCCATCCTTGGGCATGAAGTAAACAAGTAGTCTGAGACAATAGTAGACATTTAAATATTCATTGCATGAGTAAATTGTATTGAAAAGTTATTTGCTTTCATTAAAAAATGAATAAATGCAAATGTGGCACTTGGTTAGGCATCTACTTACCCCCGAAGCACATTTAGAGGAGAGGTATAGGGAAAAGGAGAAAAATAAGTGAAGCTAAAAATAACTCTGGGAATTAGAAAACTGTTCTTTCTGTGGAACATTTCCAGTACTATCATAAAGATGTGACTAATTTCTACCTTGCCCATTGAGTGAGATACTGCTAGTTAGTGACCACGCCCATTTGTTCCTCTTCCTGGATACATAGCCAGATTCTGTTTCCCAGCCTTCCTCACAGTGAAGTGGGGTTACAGGAAGAGGAGTAGAGAGAGGGACATAAACCACTTCCAGACAGCCTCGAAATACATTCTCATATTCAATCCTCTGTACCAGCGATGGCAAACCTTTTATAAACTGAGTGCCCAAACCCAAAACACACTTTTTTTTTTTATCACAAAGTGCCAACACTGCCCCTAAGTGCACTGTTATCTGATGATCAGTGGCTGGGGTGCTACTGAGGCGACTTGGCTGCAGCCAAGATGGCTCTGCATGCCTGTGTGACACACATGCTCTAGGGTAGCCACCACTGCTCTCTGCTTTGCTCACTGACCTCTTGATATAGATGAGCACAATGACTTTGGAAACCACCTGTTAAAGGTGGTGGAGCCCAACAATGGAGGAAACCTAGATTCCTTAGTTTTTCCTTGGCCTGCCTGTCAGCATAGAGGACTCAGAAACTCACATTTATTCTTTTTTTTCTTCCTTGTAATATTTTTTATTGTAACATAGGAATGGTTGAAAGCCCCATGCAGTTGACTTTGCATGGATGGAAGACGTTGGGGCAGAAACTAAGACAAAGACTGAGTTATAAAAGCAGAATACTTCAGGTGGGTGAATGGAAGGGAGGGGAGGGGAAGAGGGGGGGAAACCAAGATATGTCACGTACAGGTACAAAATAACCATGTTGATTATGATCATTATGTATACAATGTACCAATACATGTTCTTGGTAAAAATAAAATAAATTTAAAAAATTAAAAAAATTATTCTTTTTTTCATGTTTTATTTTTTATTAGTATATGTTTGCTGTATATAATGATTACATTCCTTGTGGGGAGTTGGTACATGTATATAACACATCTTAATTCTTTTTCATCACTTTTCCCTTCCCTCATCCTTCCTCCATCTCTTGGTTCCTTTCCCTTTTGCAAAAAGTCTATCTTCTATTTCCTATTATCTATCTTCTATTTTGCTCTTTATTTATATTTTGGGTGTCTCATATAAGAGAAACCATGTGTTATTTAACCTTGTGTTTCTGATTTATTTCACTTAACATTATGGTCTCAAGGTGCATCCATTTTCCTACAAATGACTCAAGTTTGTCCTTCTTTATGGCAGAGTAGTCCTCTGTCGTATTTAAATACCACATTTCTTTATCATTTGTCTATTTATGGACATATAGGTGACTTCCAATATTTAGCTATTATGAATTGTGCTGCTATAAACATGGATATGCGTGTAATATGATGTCTTTAACTCTTTCAGGAAAATACCTAGAAGGGGAATAACTGTGTTGAGTGGAGTTTCTACTTTTAGTTTTTTTGAAGAATCTCCACACTGGTTGTACTAATTTACATTCCCACCAGCAGTGTAAAGGGTTCCTTTTTATCCCATAGCCTCTCCAGCATTTGTTATTATTTGATTTCTTGATGATAGCCATTCTTTTATGCTTGTCCTCTCTCTCTCTCTCTTCAAGCTGAATTCATTATTGTCTTTGATTTTGTTTCTTAAATATATTCAATCTGTTCAGTTTTCTTCATATTCTCTACCAGTAATCCACCAACGTGTATGTGTTACCATACCATCTTTTTCTGGGTTGCTGGAATAGCTTTCTAATCTACATCCATTCTAGCTTCCTTTCCAACCTACCTCCAAGTGGAAGGGAATATTTTCAAAGTGCAACTCAGATAACTTACATGCTTGAAATATTTAAATAGCTTCCAATTCCTCTAAGAATTAGACACAATTTCAACAGGATCTAATTATCTTTGTAGTTGTATCTTCAACTCTAGCCACCCTGGTATTTCCATTGCTTGTACTCTGTCCCAGAAAGTGCTCCCTCTCTTCCAAGGGAACTTGCTTATGCAGATCTCTTTCTGAATGCTACATTTTTATGTAGTTAGTTTCTATTTATCTTTAAGATGTCAGTTTAAGATATATTTTTCCAGGGAGGACCCAAGTAGGTAATTTAATTTTCCCTCTATTATGGGTTCTTGTAGCACCTCGTGGTTTTTTTTTGGACTGGGGATGGAACCCAGAGCCTTCACACTGAAATACTTCTCCAGCCCTTTTTACTTCTTACTTGGAGACAGGGTCTTGCTAAATTGCCTAGACTGGGGTTCAACTTGCAGTCTTACTGTTTCGGTCTCTGGGCCACTAGGATTACAGTTGTGCGCCATGGCCCCGGCTCCCAAACCATTTTGTTGGTAGCACATGTCACAGTTACAATTTACAAATTTTGTTTGTGACATTATTTGATTAATTTGTCTTCCCCCCAAACTGTAAGTTCTTTAGGAATAATGCCTACAAAGCCATTGCGTGCTTATGTAAAGAATGAAATAAGGAGAAAACTAAGAGATAGAGGAAAAGAGGTTGAGGAAACAAAGAAACTGATGGATGAAGTGAGATTTGTCACCACATGACTTAGTAGTAAAAGTCAGGATCTTGGTTGAGTGCTATGAATCTCAAAGTTTATGAAGTTTCTTGGCCTGTTACTGGTTGTGTTTTGCTTCCTTGCCTTTGTGCATAAATAAAGTTCCCACTCCTGAAACACCCTTCTTGTACTTGAAGAAACCCTATTTTCACTTTAAAGATCAATGCAGAGGTTCTTCCCCAGGAGTTCTTCCCCATTCTGGGATTAATTGCTCTCATCTGTTTTGCTTTTAGAAAATATTCATGCTTTGGAGAAAGACAGGTCTTGCTTCCAGTGTTGGAGCGACACCTGCTTGATGTTTGATCCTAACTGAGTGTGACAGTCAAGTTTAATTATGTCAACTTCACTGGTTTGGGAGCCACTCAGGGGATGGGCAGGGTATACTTCTGGGCACATCTGGGTGGGTCACAGAGGTGTGACTGTGGAGTCTGTGTATGGTCAATGGGCCCTTCCTCTCTTGTGATGGTCTCCTGCTCTGCTTTCCAGCTGCCGTGAACCAAGAAGCTTTGCTTCACCGTGCCCTTCTGTTGTGAAGTTCCTCCCTTGGAGCCTGCCAGTCATAGACTAAATCCCCTGAAATCATGAGCCAAGTTAAACTTTCCCTATTTTAAGTTGTGGATGTTGGGTATGATGTCCCAGCAACAGGAAAACTGACTAATACACCAAGTCATTGAATCTACTTCTTCACCAGTAAAATGGAGCTAATAATTTCTTCTTCATGGGGTGAATGTGGGGAAATAATGGGTTGAAAGCATCTTTTGAGTAAGTGCAAGATAAATGGTGACTATTTTTAAAAACTGAGTTCAAAGCATTGCATTTAATTTTTTAAAATGTAAGTTCTTTGAGGCCAAGAATCATGTTGTATTTACCTTTGTGGTCTTAGTATAATGCCATGCTCATGTGGATGCCCAGAGAAATGTTTATTAGAGTGAGTGCTACTATCAGGCAGGATCTCGAAGCTGAGCTATAATCAGGGGTTTAGGTAGCCTCCAGTGAACCCCTCAGAGGTCTTTCTTTCTTATTAATGTCTAGTAAGGAGATTCAAGGAGGAAATGAAGGCAGATAATTATTGGTAAGAGATAAGTAGCAGGAACAGAATGCTGAAGTATTATAAGAAAGATTCATCTTTTGAACTTGAGTCAGAATGTAAAACTCTTAAATCCACAACTGCTTTTAACAAGACTAAACAATGTTATAGGACTAAGTGGTGGCAAACCTATGGCATGCATGCTATAGTGGGCTATTATTATTATTGAAATCTCTAAAAGGTTTGCCATCGCTGAGTGGCAAGTATGAAATAAAGGGTCATCTCCAGTACCTTTCTCTGTCTATTCAGATATTTCAGGCCCAGACTAAATGTTATGGTGTGGAAATAACTTGTTCTCTCCAAGATCATGCCAAAACATGGTCCTGAAGTAATGTTACTGAAAGATGGTGGGAACTTTAAGAGCTGGGGCCTAGCAATAGGTGACTGGGTCAGGACCACCCTCATAGAGGGGCTAGCATTGGTCTACACGGCAATGAATTAGTTCTTGAGACAGTGGTTATTTTAAGAGAGAAAGCCTGGCCCCTCCCTGGTCTCTTGTTTCTTTTCCTGCCATATGATCTCTTCCACACCACTGTGATGTGTGTTCTGCTATATGAGCCATCTGCCATGATACAGCAAGATGGTTCTCATCAGAGGCCAGACAGATCAGGCTCCCTTGTCTGCAACACTGAGCCTTCCACACTGTGAACTAAATAAATCTTTTTAGTTCATAAAGTGTCAGGAATTTTGTTATAGTAACGCAAAATGGACTATGAAAGCATCCTTTCTGAATTTGCACAAAAGCTCCATACAGGTTAGTAGCAGGGCTGCTTTGTGCTCTTATTACCAAGGACATATCCAGGTTTTGAGCAAAGCTTACACATATTTGGGGGCACACTTTAAGAGAAAGAATACAAAATTTTAAGTGCAAAATCAGACACGAAAGTGAATTTTTATTTAGAATCACAAAAGAAATCACACTTATAAATTTAAAAGTTGACAAGTACAGCCAAAACCACGAAGTCTGTGAAAATAACATTTTTTGTGGCTAACACTCTTTTGTAACACTTTTTACCTACCTCTTTTGGATGCATATGCTGATTGCCCATGGTCATAATTTTATGTCCTTTTCTATAGTGAGAATAGATAATTGAGTCTTTCCTTTTGAATGGTTGAATTTTCTTTTAATTTATGGTTTCTAGATGTTTCATAAAGTATTTTTACAAAGCCATGCAACTTTTTAATATTGTCAAATTTGGGAAACCTGTATAAATTTGTATGATGTAAGATCCGTATGAGTTTAGATTACTCCAAATTTTTTTGTACAGGGACTCTTCTTAATACTTTTTGAAAAGACATGCTTATTAAGTCAGTGAGTGGTGTCCAGTTATCTTCACTGATATGAGTGTTCTGTATTGAAATAACAGAACATTTAAATTCTGTCATATCTTGTTCACATGATTCATTGCTCTTCATTAATTTGATTTTCAGTTAATCCAAGAGGCTCTTCATTACTTCTAGTTGAAATGTATTTCATCCTCTTGATAAATTACAGTTTTGGGCATTATCCAAAAAAATTTGGTCACAAACTACATCTCACTATCAGAATCATCTCTGGTGATTTCTACAGAAATATATTCAAAGTATTTTCGTGGTATGGTGCATTTATAATTGTGCATGCTGCATGAATAAATATATTCATGACTAGGTGTGGATTAAAAACTAAATCTTTTCGCTCAGAATTTCTTGGTCTAGTCTTGGTCTTTGGCACTTCCGTAAGAATTTTAGGATTATTTTTTCTGGTTCTGTGAAGAATGTCATTGGTATTTTGATGGGGATTACATTGGATTATTTTTGGTAATATGGTCCTTTTAACAATATTAATTCTGCCTATCTGTGATCACAGGAGGTCTTTCCATCTTCTAATGTCCTCTTAATTTTATTCTTCAGTGTTCTGCAATTTTCATTCACAAGGTCTTTCATGTCCTTACTTTGGCTTATTTCTAGGTGATTCTTTGAAGCTATTATGACTGGAATTGTTTTATGATTTCTTTCTCAGCAGGTTCATTATTGGTGTATAGAGAAGGTATTAATTTTTATATGATGATTTTGTAGCCTGACATCTTGCTGGATTTATCAGCTTTAAAACTCTTCTGGGAGAATTTTTAGGACCTTCTAAGCTGGAAGTATCACAGTAACCAACTTGAAAATATACTACAAAGCCATAGTAACAAAAACAATGTGGTACTGGCATAAAAATAGACAAAAAATAGACACTTAGGTCAGCAGAATAGAACAGAAGACACAGAAACAAAGGCATACAACTATAGCCATCTGATTCTCGACAAAATATATGTTGGAGAAAGACAGCCTCCTTAACAAATGATGCTGGGAAAACTGGATATCCATATATAGAAGATTGAAACTAGATCCCTGTCTCTTACTTTGTACAAAAACCAATTCAAAATGGATCACAGACCAAGGTAGAAGACACGAAATTTTGAAACTCCTGGAAGAAAACGTAAGGGAAACATTTGAAGTCATATGTACAGACAAAAGTTCCTGAATAGGACTCCAACAGCGCAGCAAATAATAGAATCAACGATTGGGACTGCATCAAATTAAAAACTTCTACAGAGCAAAGAAACAACAGAGTAAAGAAACAGCCCACAGAATAGGAGAAAATCTTTGCATGTTATTGTTACAATAGGATTAATACCCAGAATATATAACATACTTCCAAACAGCACAAACAACAACAAAAAAACCCCACTCCCCAAGTAACCCAAACAATAAATTGGCAAATGAATCAAAAAGACACTTTTCAAAAGAAGTACACATGGCCAATAAGTATATGAAAAAAGGTGCAGCATCTTTAGCTATCAGTGAAATGTGAATCAAAACTACATTGAGCTTCTAAATCAAGATTCTAAATTGAGAACATAAAAAGCAATAAACAGTGACTAGGATGGAGAGGAATGGGGAAGGAACCCTTTTACACTCTTGGAGGATTCATAAATTAATACAGCCACTATGAAAATCAGCATGGAGTTTTCTCAAAAAACTAATAATAAAACTACCATTTGATCTAGTTATGCCACTCCTTGGTATGTCCCTGAAAGAATCGAAGTCAGCATACTACAGAGATACCTACCTACCCAAATTTATTGTACCACAGTTCACAATACTTAAGCCATGGAAACAGCTTTCCATCAGCAGATGAATGGATAAAGAAAATGTGGTACACATACATAATGGAATATTGTTCAGTCACAAAGAAGACCAAAATCATGTCATTTGCAGGAACATGGATGAAACTGAAAGTCATTTTAGGCAAAGTAAACCAGACTCAGAAAGACAAACATCACATACATGTTATCTAAAAAAATTAAAAATAAAGAAAAAACAGATAACAAAGTATAAGGGAGACTATTTGAGAAGAAGAAAATTGGAGTAGGGAAGGAAGAAGGAGTAACAAGGCATAAAAATGATCAAAATGTGTTATATGCATGTATAAATATGCCAAAATGAAACCCACTATTACAAAAATAATTTTTAAAAAAACTCCAGAAAACCCTAATCCTTGGCTTACCATTTTACACCTCTGGTGAATAGAAGGATTTTCCATAGATTAGTTTCTGGCTTTGAATATTTGAAAACTTGTTTCATTTCCTCTACTATTTATATCTGGTGCTAGATACTGTAAGGCATTACACCATCATAGGACTCCTGTCCCTGAACTTTTGTGCCTGCTGTCAGTAAGGTCAACACAGAGGAAATTGAAAGAGTAATCCTACAATTCAACTAGAATATATTACCATTACAAATTTTATGGCAGTATATGACCATGTGAACACATAGCTAGGATCTCTACCAATTCTGGTATAAAGGAGGGGCCTTGAAGCTTTAGCTTCCTTAGCTTTCCTGAAAATTTACCTTTGCAGAGCAATCCATTTTAAACTGTCCTTTAATTTGACTTATGATCAGCTCTAGACCAGACAGGTTTCTGGTGTTAACTATATGATACCACATGGTATATTGTATGTGTATATCTAATTTAGTACCATGTGTCTTACACATAGTGGGGCTTGATTACTAACTGAATGACATTCGGAGGAGAAGAAATTTTAATGGAGGAGGAGAAACAGAGGGGAAGAAGGAAAAAAAAGGATAAAATAGTAAAAGATCAAGGAGAAGGTTTATGGAATATGAAGGTATCAAGCCAGTAACACAAACTTGAATTGTCAGAAACATCAAGTTCTTCAGATGTTGCTATCCCACCTTATGTCCCCTCAGTCATGTGAGTTCGGTAGAAGTTTCTAGTTTGCTGACAGTGTCCTGTGTTTGTGTGTCTGTATGCATATACAAATATGCCAAAATGAAACCCACTATTACAAAAATAATTAAAAAAAAACTCCAGAAAACCCTAATCCTAATCCTGTGTGTGTGGACAGCCTTACCACAATGATGGGGGTTGGTGTATAAATGGCCCAGCCCATTTGGCTTTGATGGTGTTGATTCTGAGGCGACTCCACAGGGTTTCTCAGAGGTTCCCGGGGGACCTGAGCTCCAATTGTCCAGAGGTGGCACATTCATTAATTCACTCAGTTTTTGCATCTCTAACTTTCCTGGCTCGCTTTCCACTTCCTGAGCATGCTCCCTGAGATAACCTCTTAAACTACTTAAACTCTGCTTTTGGGGCAGTGCGACCCAAAACACCCGGTTTAAGCAGTGTACAAGTAACTTACCACTTAAAGTACCATAATCTAAATGTTAAAATACATAACCATTGAACATAGTTTTAAAGGGAAATAAGCAATTTGGAGATTCTTAAATAACTGAATAAAATTATTTAGTTATGTATCTGTTTAAAGATAATGTGGATCTGCAGAAACTTATTTAGTTTTTGTAGAAAGATTAAAAAAAAGAACTGAATTATTGCATTCAGGTCTTTAAAATTCTCTCGCCTTTATATTCTAACTCTGGATTATTAAAGGGGTCTGTGCTCTGTTAACATACACATATGCTTACAATATAAACAGCTTAACTAGACATCTGTGTTGACTGCATATAAGAAGCAGTTAACTTTTTGCCTTGTTTCTGTTCAGTGATCTTGATGTTTTAGTCTGTAGACCAGATGAAACAAGACTGGTTTTTCTGGTACCAGATGCGTTGCAGTTTGGGTTTGTATTTTGCAGGTGCTCCCCCCAGCTGGGAAGATGGAAACTTGCCATTTTTCAGGGATGATGACTCAGGATAGAAATATAAGTGTGTTAAAAATCATTCAACATATTAATAGAGGGCTTTGTCCTTTGTGGGCTGCTTATGCATAACATAAGAGCAGGCCAGCAGCCGTTCTGTGTTTTATAAGGAGAGTTAGAAAGTTAGAAGTGTATGTAGCTATCAAAATACTTGAAGCAACTGCCTGAAGTCATGGAAACAAGATTCAGCAAAACCTTTTAATTTGTGAAACCTCCCCCATAATAATAATTCTACCGGACTGTGTTCAGGTGGTTTTAGGGTACGGTACAGTCTTTCTATTCCATCATTTGGATTCACTAAAACATCTCTCTTATAAAATGGTAGAAATGATGACATTCGTTAGCTTTGGGAGTTCGTTTCTAGCTGATTTCTACCTTCCAATATTTATATTTTTATAAATCTACTCTTTTGCCTTTTTTCATTTAAGCATATTGTGAAAGAACTAAAAGGTCCATTGATGACTGAGTTGTTAATTTAATGTGGTATCTTACTCCAGGCTTCTAAAGGGAGAAGCCATGATGGTGTTTATTGTACTGACTATCTCCTGTAGTAATCACTTAAGGAATGTTAACCAATGTCAAGGAATGGTAGTATTTTTTACATTACTCCTTTTTCTACACTAATCCTTAAGAAAGGAAGGCCTCTATAAACCTTTTTGTCCTTCTTCTAGACCAGTAGAATGTTTGACCCATTCCATCTTTGTGTGTGTGTATGTGTGTTTTCCTTTGGTGCCGGGGATCGAACTCAAGGTCTAGTGCTTTCCAGGCAAGCACTCTAACCACTGAACTAAATCCCCAGCCCTGATCCATTCCATCTTTACTACTCTGCCTCTCCAAGCTTTCTCATTTCAAAAGCTCTCTTTGGATCTTTAGTAATAGATTTTTTTTTTTTTTTTTTTGGAAATTGCAGTCAAGTTTAGTAAGGTCTGCATGATTGGTCCTTGTATTTCAATTTGTAGACTCAGGAGTATTTTGTGTAATACACTTATTTCTACTTCTCTGGAGTTAAAGACAACAAATCAACTACAGTTCACAAGAGTAAATGAGTATCAGGTTGGTATCTGTGTTATTCTAACTGATTACATGTGACAGTAGCATTGACAACTGTTCATGTAACTGGGAAGTCTGACCCATAATGTGGAGTGGACATTTTATAGGAAGAAGCTTGGAAGGAAAGGAATTGTTTGATGTTGAAATTTGGAGTATGGCCCCCATGAAAAGTATTATAATTTAAATTTTATGATCTGCGTTCTAGGCACAGTACTCTTACTCAACAATCTGGGACTTTGAACAAATCTTTAGAACAAGAGGGTTTGACAAGATGGTATCCAATTTTAGAATCCTATTTTTATTAAAAAGATGGGTGTGTACAGGAGAGATTTTATACTTGGGAAATATGGCAGCTGAGGGAAATTATCTTGCTTTTGAGAGGGCTGAACCATTAATAGATCTTTTCTAACCACTGTTATGAAAATAACTCCATCCAATCAGAGAGCATGGAAGTTTCACAGTCCAGGCCTTAGGCGTGAGAATGGTGAAGTGGTAGAAACATCTAGGTCAATCCTCATTACTGAGGTACCATGAGGAAATACATAGGCATCTCTTTGGAGTATAAAAACTCACAACTAGCCTTTTTTCCACTGGTGAAATCAGGTAAATCACTTTTGGTTTAGCATGAGTACTCGAATTTTAGTTAGAATCAATGGAACAAAAATATAATTTAACAGAATGAATACTAAAAAATTGTATTTTGAGTTATAATTTAAAAATACTTACAGCTGAAATGGATTATTTCTCCTGTCCTCAGCTCCAATAATGTGAGGATCTGTTTTTGGGTGGGAACTCTTTTTTTTTTTTTTTTTTCCCTTGTGCCAAGGATCAAACTCAGGGTCTTGTGCTTGCAAGGTAAGCACTCTAATCACTGAACTAAATCCCCAGCCCCTTGGGTGGGAACTCTTAATTTTTTTTCTTCTATCAATACCCAGTGCTTTCCAATAGTCACTGCATTCTAAGGATACTCAGATGCTTGCAAAGATTTGGCAAATACAGCTATCTCTTCTCTCAGTGAGTCCATCAGGGTAGGGATTAACTATAGCTTTTACAGCTGAAAGAATACTTTGTTTCAACATCCCAGTTTTCTAGGTAAAAAAATTAGAGATACTGAGAATCTAAGTGACTTGCCCAACGTCTCTCAGCTGGTTAGCACTAGAATAGAGGCTAGGGTCCTGGTTCTTTTATGCTACATTACCATTAGATTCTGGAGGGGATTACCATTTATTACTTCTCAATAAATGTTTGCCAAGAAAAAAAGGATAATAGGGCTGGGGATATAGCTCAGTGCTAGGATGCTTGCCTAACCTTGGAGAGGCCCTGTGTTTTATATATATATATATATTTTCAGTATTTGAAAATATATATATATTTATATAAATATATAAATATTTATATATATATTTATATATATAAATATATAAATATTTATATATTTATATAAATATATAAATATATATATATTTTTTTCAGTATTTGAAAATATATATATATATAATAGTGACTCTGACAATGAATTATTCCTTGAATTCTCATCTATGGGAGGAGGTTTAGATCAATGATTTTTAAGGATGATGGAAAGAGGTAGTCATGTATAATTTGAAAACAAAGCAGGGCATGTCTTATTGATTTAGCTTGTTTTTGATCATCATATTTATTTTAAACTTCAAATTATGAAAAGAGACCAAGAGATTGTCATATTTACTGAGAATTTTTGTACATATAAAGGAACTTATAATGTTAGCTTCTCAAAGTTCTTCACAAGTTTTCTGTTCTCATGAATTGAAAAAAAAGCTTTTGTTTACTTGCTCTTTTTTTTAGTCAAAAGTGGAACTAAAAATGAGTGAATTTAAGTGCAAAATTAGTGAATGAATGGTCCAGCAATCAGTTTCTATTGAACATCCAATATAAAAAAGAATTATAGATAGAAACAATCTATCAACTCATGTCCATCAACTGATGAATGGATAAACAAAATGTGATATATATATATAAAACAGAATATTCAGCCACAAAAATAAGTGAAGTACTGATACATACTATAACATGGATGAGCCTAGAAAACATGGCAAGTGAAAGAAGCTAGACATAAAATACTGCATATTATATGATGTTGTGTATACAAAATGTTCAGACTCGACAAATCTATAAGGACATAAAGTAGATCTGTTGTAGTTCCTACTGGGGCTTGTGACAAGGGAGAACAGAGAGTGACTGATTATAGATATGAGATACTTTTTTAGCGATAAAAATGTTATGAAATCAGTTATTTTTGCCCTGGCAGCTATAACTGATTTTCCCCCACATGTAAAAATTATATGGGCTGTTATTGGCTACATTAAAAACCTCCAAAGATTGGATAATCTTTTAAAAAGAATATTTTATTAAAAAAAGGACACACCAAAGTGAATCAATTACATTTTGAAAAATAAGAAGATATGAAATATTTTCATAGAATTGGGGTGAAGAAATTTGCTTTAGTTCACTGTCACTTTGAATGCCAGGAATAAGAAGCATCATAATTTTCTTCCTCAGTGAGCATCAAGGACAAAGATGAAAACTTTTACTTATAAATTAGTGAAGTCTAGGATTTTCATTTTATTTAGAAATTAAAATTATCCAGTGAAATAATCTTTTCCCATTTCGCTCTGCATCTTGTAGAAATTCTGACTCTTAAAGATGTTATTGTATTTACTGAATTTGCTTCTTCAGGTCAACTGTAATGTGGTTTAGAAAATTATTTTTTCTTATTTCTTCCCAATACATTTCTTAATAGAATATTTTTCTGGGGGATATTTGGTGCATTTTGGAAAATTTTATTTATTGTGTTTTAATACTTATAAGAAAAGATTCCTCACAGAATTTAAAATACCTACAGAAACCACCTTCAAACTCATGAAAATAAAGATGAACACAAACATGGTAGCTCCTCATTTTCTAAAGAAATATATCTTTATTGACATTTTCCATTTTCTTACAAAGCAGTTAAAAAAAACCCTCATTATTGCCCTTGCATGCTACTCAATGCTATGACGGCTGCTTCCTTGTAAGACTGTCAGTGGAGCTGTAGTCAGTTTCCTTAAGCACCACAGAAGAGCATCGTTGCTTGGTTTCATTTTTACATGACAGAATCCAAGTTTCACTGGATTATGTATGCTTAGCTCTCTTGAAGAAGACCAGTTTAGTGGATTAATGTTTAATTTATATACAGTAATAAAGACAGAGTTTGAATCTTTATGGATTAAATGCCCACTTTATAACATTGTGTAATTGTTTGAGTTATGGGTGAGTGTACAGTATATAGATGTAGATATACTAGATATATCTATAAATAAAATAGTGCTTTAAAGTAACAATATTCTTTGGCTGGTTTAAATGCCTGTGATAGACTCTTATAAAAGGCTAAAATGAAAATGGTCCCACTATTATTGTCAATCTTAACACCGAGCTTGTGCGGAAAGTCCCTATACTGTTGACTGTCAGCATCTCCAGGTCCACGATGTATTCCCTTGGTCCTGATAGTGACTTCACCAGCACAAGCATTGCACTTACAGGACTTATTTGCTAAAATAAAAAAGGGGGGAGTTTTTATTATTTGTTATTACACCTCCTATAAAAATTAGGGGAAGTAGGGGAATAAAGGATGCTATGTAGTCTCTTCTTATTTCTAGCCCTTCGTCACTCTTAGCCCTTGCCCATCCATTGTCACTAGCTCCAAGGTACAAGGACTTGTTTTTGAAATAGTTATTCTTTTCTATTCCTTTCCTCTGTTCACATTTTGCTACCCTCTCCTCTTATTAAGTAGTTTCAACCTTTATAGAGACTGAAATGAGATGAGAATCTGATGATATTTGAACTGGTAAACAAAGTTGTCTTTTTTCACTTTCATAACATTTTGTGTCTGTTTACATTCTAAAGATATAGGTAAACAGTTAATTTCAGTAGAATATGGTAATTTTAAGATATATGCAGATATACATGGTATGTGCATAAAGTTGTATTTACATGGAAAAAGTAGAGAAACCCTGAAACATTGAGGTGAGGCTTTTGAATGCCTAAGGAGAGTTTCCAGAGATAAACAGAAATTTCATGAAGTACCGTGTTCAGAAGAACTGGATATAGTTTAGTTTTGATGAAGAATGTGAGGGATACTGGAAAGTGGAGGAAAGTGTGGCTGGAAAGGCAGGTAAGTGGGTACATGAGTCTGAATGCCAAGGGATAGGGTCTTGGATTAAGATTTAGCAATCACTGCAATGAGAGGACAATAAATGAAGAAGAGAATGCAGATATGGTAAGCCTGGAGTTCTAGGAGAGGATGAAATGGAAGAGGTGAAACCAAGGAGTAAACTGAAAATAAATAGCTGATAAAGTGGGTAACAGATGGGTGTCCAGGAGTATCCAACAGAGCAGATGAGGGTGAGGATACTAGAATGGATAAGTGCCCTCTGGACTTAACAGTATGAATGTCACTGGTGGTTTTGTTCCCCAAAACAGCTTTAGTAGGGTAATGGGAACAGAAGGTAGAGAAATGATCAGGAAGTGAGGAATCACGGACTGTGATGATAGGGTGAATTTTAAGAATGTAGTCTGGCCAGAGAGAAGAGGGACAGAGCAAAATCTAGAGAAAGATGTTGAATACATGGGAGGAGGGGAATCTGATGGAATAAGGTTCCAGAGGAATTAAGAGTACAGGTAGTGGGTTGGTCGTCATTGGCAGAAGTGAAAGCTTGTCTTTGGTCACATGGATGATAAAGAGATGTAAATTTGCAGTGGGTTAGGATGGGAGGTACAGGTAACTTATGCCTTTGGTGACGTTAGTTTTGGAGGGGCAGGAGGTAAAAATGAAGGGTATAAGGACTTAAAGGATATGGAGACATTTGAGATCAGGGACTGAAGAGAACAGAAAGGAAGAAATTAGAAAAAGTAAGGATTGCGGAGTATACTAAGGACTCATATGAAACCAGAGACTAAGATTTTATAGTATTACTAATCTGTGCTGACAAACTGGGTATAAGATTGAGGATGCTGATGAGGGATTGAGGTGTTGGTGACAGGACAGCTTAAGTGTCCACCAGGCATTTGATAGATTAGAGGAGGATAGGGGACTACTGTCACATCGAGGGTGAAGAACACATAGAGTGGAAGTGCACACAGAGTGGGAATGGGGGCATAAAAGAGAGGAAAGAAGGCCAGTTATTGAGTGGGCCACTAGAGGTCAAGGTTCTCATTGTGTGAAACTGTTACAAATGAAAACAAAGTCTGGGCATGGCCCTGGTGGCTGATGGCAGAGTGGCATGATGCTGACAGTCATGGGGGATGAGGTGGCGAGGGAACTGTAGGTGAAGGTAGTAACAATTCTAATAGTACCCTGCTCAGGTTACAGAAGGAACACTTCATAATTTAGCCCTTCCTTATTCTAGGCCCTTTTCTCTTCTTTACATACTCTCCCTGAGTGTTCCTAACCATCACCATAGCTTCAGTTATCATGTACTGTATTTGCCAGTGACTTGAGAATTTGTATTTTAAATCTACATATTCAACTCTCTACTTATCTCTGCATAGATGTCTCATGGGTACTGGGACTTAATCTCTCCCAAAGAGTTCCTTATCTTCCTCTTCACACTGGCCCCTTCTTGTTTTCTATCTCATTGCTTGAGACAGAAAAAAAGGATGATGTTATCTTTTATGTCTCTTTATCTTCTAATTTCCCAATAGTGAATTACCAAGTTATATAGTTCTTCCAATGTCTGGATAAATCTGTCTTTGAAAAAAATCCACTGCTACCCACTAATTCCCTGTCTCTTCAATTTCTAACTGCACTCTCTATTTCCATTCTTGCCCTAGTCCAATTCAGGCTCTGTAGTGTAGGCAGGAATCACTTAAACATGAAAATCCAATAGGCTATTATACCTGAAATCGTAATGTTTGCTCAGGGTTTGTGTGAGCTAGTCCCTGTTCATCTCATCAAGTGTCTGTCAGTCATTGTGTGAGCACTTGAATTTCCAGACCAATGAATCTTTATATTCTTTTCATTTGCTATTCTTGAATTCATGTTTGAACTTAAATCACTTCTTCCAGAGGCTCCCAGACCACTGCTTTCATGGTTAGGAACACTTGCTATACACTTTATACACTAATAGAGTGTATATGTGCTGAGGGGGGCAACTTGGAGCTCTGTTGCACTGTTCTGCATCTTTCTGAGCACTTGTTCAGTGTCTTGGCAATAAGTTCTAATGGGACAGGAATTGGCTTGATTTTATTCACTGTTTCTGTGTACAGGCAAGGTTATCTCTTGTAAGCAGTAGTTGTAGGTAACAGTAATGTCTTGAAGTTGTTGATTGTATTAATTCTTTTCAAAATATTTTTGGAGCACCTGCTATATGCCAGGAATGATTCTATGTGCTAAGGATAGAAACGTGAAGTGACAGGCAAAGTCTCTGTTCTCATGATGACATAGTCAGATGAATAATATGCCATGTGGTGATAGGGTTATGAATAAAACTAAGGCTTAGCGAAGGAGCATAGATACTTGGGGGGGTGTTGTGATAGTCTGCTTTCAATTTCATGTATTATTTCTTTACAGTATATCCATCTTTCTATGAAGATTTTCTCAGTATTCTTCCAAAAGGAATTTAAATAAAATTCTACTTATTACATGCTCTTTCAAGGATCAGGTCAACTCCCATGATTATCAAGAAATCTCCTATATCTATTGATTTTTTATGTCTTTGGATTATGGATTTAAGCACACAACTGGCTCTTTCTTTTTTCATAGGTGTTAACTTTTGCTGCACAGTGATATTTTTAAAGCTCTTTGAAATCAGGAATTGTGCTTTACATGTCTTTCCAATTCCTTACAGCACCCAGCATGAAGCAGAGAACATAGTAGGTACTTAATTAAAACTTTGTTAATTTTATACATTAAATGCCCTCTGTGTAAGTAGAATTTCAGTGGAGAAATTTTGTAGGATTTGATTCAAGTACTTTTAAAATTATGTGATAAGTATTCACAAATTATTTTTATTATTTTAAGTAGC
The DNA here is from genome assembly GCA_004026905.1 of Hystrix cristata. Classification (NCBI taxonomy): domain Eukaryota; kingdom Metazoa; phylum Chordata; class Mammalia; order Rodentia; family Hystricidae; genus Hystrix; species Hystrix cristata. The sequence goes on along the minus strand of PVJO010025053.1, from coordinate 5,915 downwards.
TTTTATTTTAAATAATTTAGAATTATTTAACTCTAGAATTATACAGTTGGCAATGTTTTCTATCATTCATGAGAAAAAGGATTTCATTTGAGAAAAAGATGATGAGTATCTATATTCAAAAAATCAAGCCAAGGCAGGCGTGGTAGCACATGCCTGTAATCCCAGAACTTTGGGAGGCTGAAGCAGTAGGATCACAAGTTCAAGTCCAGCTGGGGCAATTTACAACTCTGCGAGACTTTATCTTAATATGAAAAATAAAAAAGGGCTGGAGATGCAGCTCAGTGAAACACCTTGGGCTCAATCCCCAGTACTGACAAAAAAGGTCAATAAATGCAGATGTGAATTAAAAATAACTTTCAAAGTGCCATATTTATTGCAGAGAAAAAAATACATGTTGAAACTTCATTTAGCTGTTTGTTGATTCTGCTAGGAAATTTTATTTTCTTAAATTATAGCTACGAGTTCAAAATGGGAAGTTATATTAAAGAGACATTTTGAGGAGAGCCTATTTTGTTACCAAAGGCTTCCCAGTAATGTTACCTGTTTGGGCTGGAATTACTTAATTGGTATTACCTGAACTGTGTGCAACTCATTTACAGGTAACTTCTTACAATACCTAGTATAGCTCAAATTTAAAAGATCAAATGTTAAGGAAGTTTATTCTTTCCTGTTAGAAAAAATAATAGTCATAGATTGTATTGTGAATTGAGTTTTTCACATCAGATGTTGATCATGAGAAGTTAGTCATTTCAGATTTACTGGAATCACACTACTCGAGAGCTGGAAGGAAGTTAATCTATCAAAGAACAGGACAAATGTGTCAACATTAAAAATCTGTAAACTTTACCACAAGGATGAATTTCTCAATTTACTTTCATATTCTGAAAATCAAATATTGACTTTAAAATTTGGTTAAAAATGAAAAGTGTCCAAAGGAGTTCTGAGAATATTATAACTGGATGAATAACATCCTTAGCATAAACGGTTACCATGACCCTGCAGACTGCTTGGTCGGGTGCCATCATTTTCACATGAAGTGGTTGGTGAGCCATATTTAAAACGTGTCAGAATTTTTTCCTAAAATGAACTTGCTGAAATTTTAGGGGCGACTGGGAGGCTGAGGCTCTGGGGTCCAGGGGATCAGGTTGGATACTCTGTAGAGACTGGGGAGGTGATGGGAACAGTTAAAGGAGGAGAGGCTGGGGCATGAGAAGTGAAGATAACCCAGAAGAGAGAAATGGCAGAGTTCAGAGGGAGATTTTTACATACGTAATGAAAGTGTAGGAAAAGACTTGGGCGAGCCCGTGCTGTGTGCCCCAAAGTTTGTATAAATGATACAACTGCAGATGCATGCTGTGTGTGGATGTGGGTCACTTCCCAGAGACTGACAGATTTTAGTTTTGATGTGAATGTAAACTGTCTTGCAAATGTTGCAATAAGGAATTCATGATGTTTTAAGAGACCTCCAGAAAATATTTTTTTTCTGTGTACAAGTAATTGTCACTGATTTGTGGCACCTATTTGGGGTGTGTGCACGCGCGTGTGTGTGTGTGTGTGTAGGCTTGTGTTTTTGTAGTTATACACAACTCTATTAGAATCTGTGGCTTGCTTGTCTGAATGACTTTAGGGAAGCTGCTTATTCTGAATCTCACTTTTTGCTTCTGTAAAACATGGAGAGTGTTATGGTTGGGATCCAAAATGTCCTTCCAAAGACTTACTGTGTTGAGAGCTTTGTTGTTAATGAATTTTGGGGAAGTGATAGGATCATGAGTGCTCTAATATAATTTGATGATATTATTGGGAGGGAGGTGATGGAAGCAGGAGATGAGTCTAGTGAAAAGGAGCAGTTGATAGAAGGGTGACTTTGAGGACTATGTCTGGCATTAAGGATTGTTTCCTTCCTTTCAGGACTTTTTTCTCTTCTCTGAGTCTGCTTCCCAGCTGTCATGAAGTAGGCAACTCTGCTCCACCACACATTCTTCACCTTGATGTTTGTCTCACTTCAGGCCCAGAAACAATGTTGCCAGCTGGCCATGGATTGAAACCTCTGAAACCATCAAAGAAGTCTTTCCTTCTTTAATCTATCTATGGCAGGTAGTTTGTCACAGTGATGAAAAGCTGAGTAACACAGAGATCAATGTAGTTTCTATCTGACAATGTTACAAGAAGTTTAAATGTGATCATATAAACCCTTACACATGGAACTCCTTATACATATAATGCTTTAAATCTTAGATTTCCTTTCACGTGAATGCTATACATCAACGACAAACTTCGACCTATCTCAGCAACTCATGCCTGCAGGATACTTACTCTTAGGTAGAACTCTCCATTTTCATTTCCAGATTTAATCCGAAAAGTGTTGATGGTGTTGGTATATATACTTGTGGCCTGTATCTGGAAGATGTCTGATGGTACAGCCCTGTCAGATCTGATGCTCATGTATTTGTAGACTATGGACTGGGGCACTTCTCGGCACATAGCATTTGAAACTGGACAAACACATCGGCTGCAGAGATAGACAAAAAATGAATTCACTGGTTTGGCTTGGGAAGACCAGAAAATTTTCACTTTCAAAAATTCTGCTGTTTCTTACTTCTCTGTTGTTAGAATGTAGGGATCTTGACAAGGATTTCGTGGGTAACAACGGAAACCACCATGATAATTCCAACACATTTCATCCTCTCGGCATTCATTGGTGGACTCACATTCATTTATATCTGTAGAGATATAGGGTTAAAGAGTTTATGGATCTAAGAAAATTGTGTAGATGACAGATTCTGGTTTGCAAATAAATTTGTGAGAATGTGGTTTGTATTTCATCTGCTTTTAGACAGAAGACTAAGTGGGACCTGATTTCATTGCATTGATTTCAGGATATACATATCTGAGCCTTTCTGGACAGATTAATAAGTGTTACTTCATATTCTATCAAGCACCAATTATTTATCTGTTGAATTCAAAGCCAAATGCTAATTATTGAATCTTCTTATATAAAAAGCAAAGCAAATTAGTTGGGAATATAAATATGGGAGTAATTACTTACAAAGTGAAATGGAATTAAAAATAGGTGAGTACACTGGTGGGTTTGAAGTAGATTTAATTAATTCTATCTGCAGGATTAAGGAAGGCTGAAAGAAGTAGTAATTATCTCAACTTGGCCTTGAAGAGTGGTGATTAGGTGAGATTTTCATGGCTAGGGCGGGAATGGCTTTCCAGACTGAGAAAACAACAAGCAAAAACTATGAAGAAGGTAGTTTATCATCTCCAAGGAGAAAAGGAGAGAGGAAAAGGCTAGAATGGTAGTTTCATTAAGCAACTTTATTTGAGGGACTGTAGATGATTGGAGAGGGGACGACATTATCTGGAGGAGGCAGAGAGAGCAGAAGTGAAGCTATGGAGTGTGCCACTGTGTAGAGAAGAGCTGTTTAAGGACTGTGTGGAAACAGAAAGGGCTGTCAGGTAAACCAGGAAAAGCAGTGCTGAAGAAGCCAGAGGGGCATGAGTCTTAGGAAGGAGGATTGTGGGTCAGCCAGGCTAGACAAGGACTGATTCTAGATTTGGCTATTAGGTGACATTTGGTTCCCAGATGACTTTGGAAAGAACAGTTTTTTTTTGTTTTTTTTTTTTTTTGTAGTGCCAGGGATCGAACTCAGGCCCTTGTGCTTGCAAGGCAAGCACTCTAATCACTGAGCTAAATCCCCAGCCCCAAGAACAGTTTTAGTAGTGAGTTATTACATTTATGGCAACAGCAACAATTAATATCCACATCCCTATCTATCTCCCATTATATTTGAATAGCGATTTATGTTTTATCCTATATAAGCCTCCTATGATCATGCACTTTCAGAGTTGGATGTTTTTATTTATTAATCTACTCATCCCATAAGTAATTTACTGAATCCTTGCTGCAAGACAGGTGTGGGCTAAGTGCTGGGATTTGATCTCCTCTGAAGTCTCATTCATGGTGTTTCTCTTTTAGGATTTTTATTCCTCTTTTTCTTTCCATTATTGAAATATGCATACAGTGATAATTCAGTTTAAGAATGTTTTTGTTTGCAAACGATTTGGTTTGCAAGCAGAAACATTTGGCAAAATTTTGGTTTTGTTTCAAACTCTGCATTGGGTGATGAACACAGTCAGGGCCATCTTTTCCAGAATTGTGGAATGATTTAGTTCATTGTTTTAATCCTTCTATTACCTTGAAACTCTTTGAGGGCAAGGGCTACTGTATCCACCTTTAATTCTTTCAGCATTGAATTAATGCACTGTGGAACCTGCCTTTTAGAATATTAAATTTACCGAGTTGCTTCTCACACAAACTATGTGGAGATATGTGAGGAAGATATTATCTCCATTTCATATTGAGGAAAAACAAATAAGGGTTAAACAGCTGGTTTAAGTTCATACAGTTAGTGACAGGTATCTTTCCATTGCAAGTTACTCTAAATAAGAATAATTCTATCCTGTCTTTGTGGAAAAAAATGTCTTTTAGCTTCCAAATGCCTACAGTCATCTGGAATCCAAGAGGAGGCTGGAAAAGCTATGCAGCTTCCAAGAGTCAGTTACAAGAAGAATCTTCTTGGACTGACTATGGGTGAACACAGAACACCTACATTCCTGAGAAGAAATCACAATTAACTTGCCCTTTCAGTATTTTTCACCTTTTTAACAAATAAAGGTGCTGTGTAACTACAGGGAAAACTAAGAGTGTTTTGTCATATGGAACCCAACAGTGGCAAAAAGGAAGCTTAAATTATCTTTCTTTGTTACTTTCAATAATTTAGAGCCTAGCATAATCGATAGCTTATCATAATGGACGGTTTTTCAGAAATTAACAGTATTAAAATTTTATGTGTCTGGATGTATGTTTATTCTCTCCCTCCCCTACTGTTTTCATCTTTGCCTGTTTAATGAGAAGAGTTATTTCATACCCCAAATAAGCTGTTAGGGGGAAGGTAAGAATCCAAACCTTTCAATTTTACTTTGTTTTTGTGACTGAGGCTCAGGTGGGACATTTTCAATGGAGGAAAGCAATTGTTTTATATTTTAAAATAATTTAAATCTCCATGAAAAATGTTTTGGTTTAAACAAATATTCTGAAGTTCATGAGCCTCCCAGTTGGAATTTCAGTGCATTTTCTAACTTTAACTACAACAGATATAAATGTTGTTGGATATATGGACCAGTCAAGTAAGATCCAACTGTACATTAATTTGCTTCTCTTTTTGCTCAGTATCAAATGCATTTATGATAAAAACACATAGACATTTATTTGGAAGACTCTAGGGAAACTGGTTAAAATACCTCACTAGCTAACATTTTATTGCATTTAATGTTCATGTTCAAAGTCTCAATTAGACTTCAGTAAGTATGACCATTACGATGCAATGTTTTCCCACAATTGACCTGATAGAGTTTCTAGTAACCTGCAAAGGGCTGTGAAGATGTTCATTAAGCAGTAAATGGAATTCTGATTATGCTCATACCTAGTAGTTGGACTCTAGTTTCATTCTACAACATCCCAGGTCATGGATGTTCCTCTGAGCCAATATTTTCCTGTATAATTATGATATAGATTGAGATTCCAATTTCTTCTTTCCTTGATCTTTTCCTTTCTTAATAATTCTTTACTGTCCTTGTATACTCTTTCCAATTGTGATTAAACTGGATTCTCTAGAAAGGATTTCATATTAGTCATTTACATTACTAAGTCTCATAAAAACCAAATCATGCAGGTTTAACATTTTATAAGTGAATTTTACATGTTATTTTGTTTCATGCCCACATTTCACTTTTTCAGAAAGGAAAGTCAAGACTTACAAGGTTTTATGATTTGTTCAAGATTATATTGGTCAAATGGAGTACAGCTAGATTCAAATAAGTTTTCTATTCTCAAATTTGGTCATTTTTTT